>BPLR01007396.1:0-141639 GCA_021605095.1 Caerostris extrusa
ACGTACGCTGGTTCTTTTTTAATCAAACTCTACAGTTATATTAGTGAGAGACCTGCAGTTTAAGGTGCATTCCGCACCACTACAAAACATCCATGTGACAGACGAACCCGAAAACCTGTGGAACCGAGCGCTAGGTCACTCTGCCTGCAGGCCCCTACAAACACATGTAATAAATCTTAAAACTAATATTTTATAACAAATTGTTACTACGATGCTTTCAATTCTCCGAATTAAAGTCACAAGGTAATAAAATTAAGTTATCATCAGGATTGGACGTATATATATATATATATAATTTAAAACAACAAAGTAAAAAGAAATATTTTTTAAACATTCCAAATTTTATACTTCTGCACTGACGATAGCAGAAAACCCTCCATGTATTGAATAGGAAGACGTAAGAGTATTGTGATACAAATTTCAGTTAAACGCAATATATCTGGTAGTGGCTCAATCGGTAATTTAATGATTTAATGAATTATAAATAACATTATGTATAGCTTTTATATTGGAATTGCTAAATATTCATCTCTTTCGAAAGTATGATTTTATTATTAAATGCAAAAGTACTATTTTCTAACACTCACAATATAGGCATAGCAAAATTTCAAGTACATTCATGCACATTAAAAATAATAAAAAATAAATTAATCATCGTCAAAGTAATTTAAAAATTTATTTTTACATTAATTTTGCAAAATTTGATACACGTACGCCACCCTCGGAATAATACATATGCCACCCAAAATTTGTTGCAGGTTTACCCTTTTTAACCTTTTATAATTGATGCAAAATGACATGACAAGCATCTAATGAGATAACTACAATTGCAGTCAATCTTTGTTCTGCTGCTTGTATCATGTAACACGTGAAACACTTTTTTATTGTTATAATAAACAAGTTATTACAAACTCTAAAAATATATTCATGCATATAATAAACAATAAAATTAAATTATTAATTAGACAATTTAAATCTTTTCCCTCCCTTGCAAAAAGTGACTTTGCTTTTAGTTTTCAACTTTACTTTCCAAAATAACATATTTAAGTGAGACAGGCAGTTTTTATTGAGTGAAAATACTTTATTTATACTTCAAAAATTATTAAAAATCATTAAAAGTATCAAAGCAATTTAAAATTTATTTGTACATGATTTTGTAAAAAATTTGATTAACATACGCCATCTTCAGAATGACATATGCTACCCAAAAATATGTTGAAGATTTACCTTTTAACCTTTATAATGACTACAAAATGACATGACACATCTAATGATATAATTAAATCATTGCGGTCAATCTTTATTTTGCTGCATGTACCATGTAACACGGAAATCAAACACAGTACACTTTCATTGCATTTTAAATGCGCAAAAGACAAAAAATCCCCATAACGGATTACTTCCTGCCAAATTTTGACTTGATTGGTTTGGATGGATCTTAAAATAGACGATTAATTGTAGGTCGGCAGTCTTGCGAAACATGATTTGTGGGTACTTACATCAGTGGTCATCCGTGGGCGAAAGAATCAACATTGAAACTTCGCCAGTTACATCGGAACGCTTGATTCTCATTATGCATGACGACAAACAGTCGGATGTCCGTAGACCACGCCATGTTCCGTGAAATGTTGGCAGCTAACTGTCTTTCGAACGACATTGAAAGATATCAAGGCTAAATCACTGATTGAAAATCCTTGAATCCCCAATTGAAAAGTGGAATAGTATTTATTTCTTCGTATTTATGTTTTTGGGCTATTTTTCTAGGATTTTTTAGTCCATTGATTGCGTGGCTAAAAGCGTATGGAAATAAAGTTTGAAAATGTGATAAAGAGTATTCCATAAGTAAAAAAAATATGCACTTTAAATTTAAAAAAAAAATTTTTGTCAATTGTCATTATTGAATAAAATGCACTTGCTTATGATAACATTTATAAAAAACTTTTTTTAAATTCTAAATTTTATAAATATGAGTTTTGTTTTGTTTTATACGCATTTGTTAATACATGTTATTTCTAAATCAGCAGCAGCAATGGCGCCAAGGCCGCCTTAATGTTTAATTACATAATAATTATTTCAATATTACAATTAATTTCTTCTTCATTGGCTCTTATGGCCTGATGGCTATAGCTTTCGGTACTACAAGTTTTAAGTTCGAATACTAGCGGTGCACGGATGTTTGTTAGTGGTTCGGAACTACATTAAACTGTAACTGTAACTAATTAACCTAAAGTGTGCACAAAATGACCGTAGATTGGGTTTGGTTTTTGTCACTGTAAGCTAAACTGTAGAGCGAAACCCAAACCAAACCTAATCTTCCTTGTCGCAATAGTCCCTTGTGGGGCTTCTGCTTCTTGCTTACTGCGTCTGCTTACTAGCAGATTTCGATACATGAGATGTTTTCTTTTACTGATAAGTTTTTCAGTCCTATGCCCAATGCTCTACAGTCATATTAGACAGGGACAAACGATTCAAAGTTGATTCCGAACCACTACTAACGTACTAGGCATCACCGGGATTCGAACCCAAAACCTGTAGCATCGAGTTCCGGTGCTCGAAGTCCCTCGACTATCAGGCCACAGATATAAGAAATGCAAATTTAAAAACTGAATATTTATGTGTTTATTATTTATTTTTGTGTATATAATCAGTTTTTGTTTAATTTTTAGTAATTAATACCAAGGTTTATTTAGCAAGAAATAATTTTTGAACGTTTTTCGTATTAAAAATCTTAGCAAAAAAAGTAATTAAAATGAAGTACGAGCAATAGTTTATAGTATCTCCATAATAAATCAACTTTGTGAATAAAAATATTAATTTATGCCACGAAACATTAATAATTTCTATTGAATTTCATTATTAATTGTAGCAGACAAACTGCTTATCCAAAGAGGTCAGCGGACAATGTCAACCTAAAGTAGACTTCCAACAGAAATTAAGTTTGCTCATCTCAAAAAACTACAGCCATTGAGAAGTTTAGTATCTTGTAAAATCTTGTGTTCTGATTGATAAATGTTAATACGATGTACCAACTTAGCATCTGTAGGGAATACTACTTTAAACCAGCTGACGAACTATTAAAATAATATAATAATATATGTAACAAACCCAAAATTATAGTAAATATTAAATTAATCTAAGCGTCAATGTATGCAAATGTGAATTTAATTGTGTACTAATTAAAACGTAATTAGTATGTCCCATTGCTCATTATTGTAGCAACAATCCTATTGGTTTATAACAATTACAACAGGATTTGTCATGTGTCTTAGTTATTAATATTAAGTTGCAATTAAAATTGTTATTAAGTTATAACATTATTTTCTGTCCTTAATTCCAGCTAAAAATGTCATAATTTTTATTTATAAATCAAAGCTGAAGGCCATTTGGAGAATTTTGTTACAGAAAATATTTCTGCCTTACACATTGCATTAATTCATGTTACCTACAAAAATTACGGCAGTGCAATTGTTATAAAGCTTGTAAATTCAACATTCTTATATGAACCAAATTAAATACAGTTTTGCCTTTCAAATTTTTTTATTCATTCAAATAAATAAATCACAATGCAGTGCATACGAAGTAATATTAGAGCTTAGTATGTATGTATGCTACAGCAAAAGAGCTGAAATCGAAGTAATTTGCATTTTATCTAGGTTAATATGCAGATTAACTAACCACTCTGTTAAAAATGCAGAAAAGTGTTTATTTATAAAAATACCTACGTAATCTACACATTACATACTAAGAACTAGTTAATTTATAAATATCTTTGTAAACATTAGTTACTTTTTGTACGCTTAAATTGATTCTCAAATATTAATTTAGTAATATTAGGTATTACTTATTGAAAATGCATATACATTATCCCATAAAGTTCTATGTAACTTCATATAATAATTAGTAAATTGTAACTAAAATATACTGATAATTGTTGTTTAATTATTTGTTTTTATTTTATCAATTTTTGAAGTTTTATTTTTCAACATTTTATCGCCCACAATATTTAAAAATTAAGTTCATTCTCATTATATGCAGGTTAGCCCGCATTTGTCTTAATTTGAAAAATAATTTTCAATTGCAATAAATCAATGTTCAACAAATATTATTAAACATTTCCCTATAATACAAAAATAATATATATCAAATATAATAATAAAATACTTAAAACGAATCGAATCAACTGCAATTTGCAATCGAATATTTTTAATTGAATTGTTTTGTTACAACATTTTTGTTATGCTTTGTAGAGGATCCTTCTAAAATTTCAATGTTGAATTACTCCTTACAAAACAGCTGAAACATTACAATTTTTTCAGAAAAATAAGAATGCGTCGTGCCTCTTAGCCAAATAAATCTTCAGATTTGGTTGCAATTTTTTTCCATTAAGAAATGTTCCAATTAAATTGAAGCTTTATTTCTCAGCATTTTATTGTCTTCAGGATTTGAAAATAATATATATATATATATATATATATACTGGACTGATATACAATTTAACCATACACATTTAAATCTAATGTAAGAATAAAAAACTCCATTTTCGAAAACAAACACCAGAATTCCACACCTTTCACAACAATTTTTATATTTTATTACATAATTATTAGCTTATGAAAGAAATTTAAATATATCAATAAGAATATCACTTGAAAGAAATTTAACAAAGACATAACAGCAATCTTACAATATAAAAAAAAAAGTTGCAAGCGATATTTTTCATGAAAAGAATATCGATATCGGTATATTTCGTTTGAAAAATATCGTTTTCAACTTCGAAACAAAACCGTTTTCGTTTTCAACAGACGATCTTTTAGAACAATTGTACATTATTTGATTGTATAATTATTAGCTCATGAAAGAAATTTAAATAAATATTATGTATAAGAAAATGTCTTGAATAAATTTAAATAAGCCAATAAAAAATATCCCGTGAAAATATTTATCACACTCATTCAATCAAAAAACTCGAAAACAGTAGACAAAATTTTAAGGGAAAAAGAATGTTTTGAATATTATGTACCTATTATAAAGATAATATTTCAATTTATTAAGAAACTTGTAATTTGCAGTGTACAAAAGCTAAAAAATTTCTGCAAAATCAAAGAAAGAAAAGGCAAGAAATTTCTTTCCATGTTTCGTCCAGAATTTTTTCAAAATGAATGATGAAAACTACGGTTAAAAAGGTTAAATCATTAAAGATCACAACACTACACAAGAAGATGAATAATTTTTTTTTTTCTTAGTTGAAAAGAAAGGCCTCAGGAGACGACAGCGAACAGTAAGAAAGAGAAACGAGAAAACTAAGAATTCTTCATGCAATTTTTTTTTTTATTAATACGTTAACTCTCTTTTTGTTCCCAAATTCATCTTTCAAAATCAAGATATTAATTTTATTCTTATAGGTAGAACTAAAGGAAAAAAAAATAGATTATACAAAAAAAAAAAAAGCCCATTTTTTTTCTAAGAAAATGGAAAACATACATATTTTTTTTTTTAATCTTCATACAAATCTACTTGCTTTCAAACTATTTATGACGTATTGTATTTCTGGGTGCTCGGAGTCGTGTATAATTAGTGTAAATTTTGAGACTGATAATTAGTTGAGAAATGCTGCATTTTCACTCAGAAAAAGCGGAAACTTCATTACGTGATGAGCGCGTGTATTAGCTCAGATTTAACGTGATATACTACTGAATTGTCGACTGCACGACTAATTTATCAAGATCATTTGTTGGAACATGTTTTCGAAAATAAATTATGTAATTAATATTGTTCTTGAGGGTAAATGAATTCAGTTTTTTTGCACTTAATAAAGCTACGAAAAAAAAATGCTTCGGATCGTTTTTATGATTAAATGTATAATAAAAAAAAAAAAAAAACCTTGTAATTAAAAATTCACATATGAAATGAAATAAGCGGCGCGATACGAAAAATTTAGAAAACGATACTAAATTTATATGTATATATATAAACGATAAAATTAAATTAAATAAAAACGATAAACGATTAAATATAAAAATAAAACGATCAAATTTAAAAAAAAAACGATAAAAAGAAAGAAATAAGAACAAACAAATAAAAAACACTATTTTCGAAAACAATGCACCATACGATATTTTAGAGAAATTTTACATTGTTTTATCATATAATTATTAGCTTATAAAAGAAATGTAAATAAATATTATAAAAAAGGATTTGATAGTAATTTAAATAAATCAATAAAAATACCTCGGGAAAAAAATTTAAAAAAATATTAACCAATAAGAAACATTGAAAGTGGTAAAAGTACAAAAAAAAAAAAATTCACATAAATGAAAACTCCATTTTCAACAACAATACACAAAATTTTAAGGGTAAAAAATATTATTGAACATTCTCTATAATACAAATAATATTTCAATTTAAACTTGTAACATGCAGAGAACATAATGCAGAATCAAACTATTTATGACAAAGAAAGAAAAGACAAGAAAATTCTTTCTATGTTTCTACTAAATTATTTCCAAAATGAATGATAAAAAACTAAAGTTAAATCATTAAAGATCACAACACCACACAAGAAGATGAATAATTTTTTTTTCTTAGTTGAATAAGAAAGGCCTCAGGAGACGATACGAAATGGTAAGAAAGAGAAACGAGAGGAAAACTAAGAATTCTTTAAGCAATTTTTTTTATTAATACGTTAACTCTCTCTTCTTGTTCCCAAATTTATCTTTCAAAATCACGATATTAATTTTATTCTTATAAGTAGAACTAAAGGAAAAATATTCTATAAAAAAAGGCCCATTTTTTTTTCTAAGAAAATGGAAAACATACATATTTTTTTTTATTCTTCATAAAAATCTACTTGCTTTCAAACTATTTATGACGTATTGTTTTTCAGAGAGCTCAAAGTCGTGTTTAATTAGTTGTAAATATTTGAGACTGATAATTAGTTAAGAAATGCTGCATTTTCACTCACAAAAAGCGGAAACTTCATTACGTGATGAGAGCGTGTATTAGCTGAGATTTAACGTGATATATTACTGAATTTTGACTGCACGACTAATTAATCGAGATCATTTGCTGGAACATGTTTTCGAAAATAAATTATGTAATTAATATTGTGCTTGGGGGTAAATGAATTCAGTTTTTTTCGACTTAATAAAGCAAAATGAAAAAAAAAAAAAAAGAATCGAATCTTTTTTATGAACAAATTTTCAACACCAAAAAAAAATCTTGTAATTAAAAATTCACATATGAAATGAAATAAGCGAAGTGATACGAAAAATAGAAAAAAATATTAAAAAACGATATAAATATATATGATGAATATAAACGATTAAATTAAATCTTAAAAAAAGATAAACGATAATATATAAAAACGCAAAACAATTATACAAAAAACGATAAACGATTAAATCAATTGTATAAATATAAAAGATTACATTTAAAAATACCGATAAGAAACCGATTAAATATAACAAAATAAAACGATTAAGTTGCAAAAAAAAAAGGTAAATGACTAAACAAAAAAAAAAATATATACATGATGAAAAATATTTGATTAGATATATTATAACGATCTTTTAGAACTTTTCTACTTTGATTTTATTATATATCTTAAATGTTATTAAAATATTAAGTTCTACGGGAAATATATTTATATAAATTAATAAAAAAATTTAAAAAACAATCTTTAAAATTAAAAGAAACGTTGAACAATAAGAAACGTTGAAAGTGACAAAAAATAAAAAATGACCATATTCCATTTTCGAAAACAATATCGTTTTTCACTTTGAAGCAAAATCGCCTTCGTTTTAAACGATCTTTTACATTATTTTATTTATATAATTATTAGTTAATGAATGAAATTTAAATAAATATTATGTATAAAAAACAAGTGAAATATAATTTAAAATTATTATGTATAAAAAATGTCTTGAAAGAAATGTATTTATATCAATAAGAATATCAGGTGAAAAAATTTAACAAAATTATCCAATAAAAAAACTTGAATCTATTATGGAAAACAATACACAAAATTTAAATGGCAAAAAAAAATATGTTACTGAACATTTCCTATAATACTATAATATTTCAATTTATTAAGAAGCTTGTAACTTGCAGTGAAAAATCAAACAAAGAAAGAAAAGGCAAGAAATTTCTTTCTATGTTTCTTCTGAATTATTTTCAAAATGAATGATAAAAAAACTAAGGTTAAATCATTAAAGATCACAACACCCCACAAGAAGATGAATAATTTTTTTTTTTCTTAGTTGAATAAGAAAGGCCTCAGGAGACGACTGTGAATAATAAGAAAGAGAAATCGAGAAGAATTCTTCAAACATTTTTTTTTTTTATTAATACGTTAACTCTCTCTTTTTTTCCCAAATTCATCTTTCAAAATCATGATATTAATTTTATTCTTGTAGGTAGAACTAAAGGAAAAAAAAAATAGTCTATTTATAAAAAAAAGCCCATTTTTCTAAGAAAATGGAAAACATAGATATTTTTTTAAATCTTCATAGAAATCTACGTTCATTCAAACTATTTATGACGTATTGTTTTTTTGTCAAAGTCGTGTTTAATTAGTTGTAAATATTTGAGACTGATAATTAGTTGAGAAATGCTGCATTTTCACTCAGAAAAAGCGGAAACTTCATTACGTGATGAGAGCGTGTATATTAGCTCTGATTTAACGTGATATATTGCTGAATTTTCGACTGCACGACTAATTAATAAAGATCATTTGTTGGAAAATGTTTTCGAAAATAAATTATGTAATTAATATTGTGCTTGAGGGTGGGTAAATGAATTCAGTTTTTTTTAATTAATAAAGCAAAATGTAAAAAAAAAAAAAGCAAACCTGCACTGAATCTTTTATGACCAAATTTTCAACATAAAAAAACTTTGTAATTAAAATTCACATAAGAAATGTAAAATGACATTAAATGAAGCGATATGAAAAATTTAAAAACGATATAAATATATATATATATGATGTATAATAAACGATTAAATTAAATAAAAAAAGATAAAAGATTAAATATAAAAATAATACAAAAATAAAAACCCGATTAAATATAAAAATAAAAGTTTAAATTTAAAAAACGATAAACGATTAAATATAAATATAAAACGATTAAATTTAAAAAAGATAAACGATTAAACAATTAAATATATACATGATATTAATATTAGATTAGATATATAACTCAAATTTATACTGTGAATACGATATCTGTAAATCAGTTATTAATGCTTAAGTTCTCCATATATATATATATATATATATAAATTCTAATATAAAAACTACAATACAAAAATTAAAATAAACGTTGAAAGTGACCAAATAAAAAAAAATAAAAACTGATCAAAAAATGAAAAACTCCATTTTCGAAAACAATACACCAGATGATCTTTTAGAACAATTTACATTATTTTATTGTGCAATTATTAGCTTATGAAAGAAACTTAAATAAATATTATGCATAAAAACACTCGTGAAATATTTTAAAAAAATTATATAAAAATGTATTGAAAGAAATTTATTTATACCAATAAGAAAATCTCGTGAAAAATATTTAACAAAATTATCCAATAAAAAAAGTTGAATCTATTCTCGAAAACAATACACAAAATTTTAAGGGTAAAAAAAATAATCTTTTGAACATTTCCCTATAATACAAATAATATTTCAATTTATTAAGAAATTGTAATTTGCAGAGAACATAATGCAAAATCGAACAAAGAAATAAAAGGTAAGAAATTTCTTTCTATGTTTCTTCTGAATTATTTTCAAAATGAATGATAAAAAACTAAGGTTAAATCATTAAAGATCACAACACCACACAAGAAGATGAATAATTTTTTTTCTTAGTTGAATAAGAAAGGCCTCAGGAGAGACATATAAGAAAGAGAAACGAGAAGAACTACGAATTCTTCAAGCAATAGTTTTTTATTATACGTTAACTTCTTTTGTTCCCAAATTCATCTTTCAAAATCATGATATTAATTTTATTCTTATAGGTAAAACTAAAGGGAAAAAAAAAATAGACCCATTTTTTTTTTTCTAAGAAAATGGAAAACATAATATTTTTTTTTAATTGTTTATAGAAATCTACTTGCTTTCAAACTATTTATGGCGTATTGTTTTTCCGGGTGATCAGAGTCGTGTTCAATTAGTTGTAAATATTTGAGACTGATAATTAGTTGAGAAATGCTGCATTTTCACTCAGAAATAGCGGAAACTTCATTACGTGATGAGAGCGTGTATTAGCTCAGATTTAAGTGATATATACTACTGAATTTTCGACTGCACGACTAATTAATAAAGATCATTTGTTGGAACATGTTTTCGAAAATAAATTATGTAATTAATATTGTTCTTGGGGTAAATGAATTCAGTTTTTTGACTTAATAAAGCACAGGAAAAAATGCACCGAATCTTTTTTATGACTAAAATTTAAACATCAAAAAAAAAACTTGTAATTAAAAATTCACATATGAAATGAAATAAGCGAAGGGCAATTTAGAAAACGATATTAAATATATATGATGTATATAAACGATAAAATTAATATGAATAAACGATAAAATTAAATTTAAAGAACGATAAACGATTAAATATAAAAATAAAACGATCAAATTTAAAAAAACGATAAAAAAAAAAAAGAAAAAAAGGAAAGAAAAACCTATATTTGAAATTCATACGATATTTTTAGAACAATTTTACATTATTTTTATTATATAAATATTAGCTTATAAAAAGAAATGTATAAAAATATTACGTATAAAAAAGGATTTGAAAGAAATTTAAATACATCAATAAAAATATCTCGTTAAAGAAATTTAACGAAAATAAACCAATAAGAAACGTTGAAAGTGCTAAGTACAAAAAAAAGTACAAAAAAACGAAAACTCCATTTTCGAAAACAATACACAAAATTTTAAGGGTAAAAAAAATATGTTATTGAACATTTCCTATAATACAAATAATATTTCAATTTATTAAAAAACTTGTAACTTGCAGAGAACATAATGCAAAATCGAACAAAGAAATAAAAGACAAGAAATTTCTTTCTATGTTTCTTCTGAATTATTTCCAAAATGAATGATAAAAAAAAAAAAGTAAGGTTAAATCATTAAAGATCACAACACCACACAAGAAGATGAATAATTTTTTTCTTAGTTGAATAAGAAAGGCCTCAGGAGACGACAACGAATAGTAAAGAGAAACGAGAGGAAACTAAGAATTCTTCAAGCATTTTTTTTTTATTAATACGTTAACTCTCTCTTTTTGTTCCCAAAATCTTTCAAAATGATATTAATTTTTTTTATAGGTAGAACTAAAGGAAAAAAATAGTCTATAAAAAAAAAAGGCCCATTTTTTTTCTAAGAAAATGGAAAACATACATATTTTTTTTTAATCTTCATAGAAATCTACTTGCTTTCAAACTATTTATGACGTATTGTTTTTCTGAGTGCTCAAAGTCGTGTTTAATTAGTTGTAAATATTTGAGACTGATAATTAGTTGAGAAATGCTGCATTTTCACTCACAAAAAGCGGAAACTTCATTACGTGATGAAGCAGAATATTAGCTCAGATTTAACGTGATATATTACTGAATTTTCGACTGCACGACTAATTAATGAAGATCATTTGTTGGAACATGTTTTCGAAAATAAATTATGTAATTAATATTGTGCTTGGGGGTAAATGAATTCAGTTTTATTTATTTAAATGAATTAGTTGTTTTGATTTAATAAAGCTAAAAAAATGCATGAATCTTTTTATGACTAAATTTTCAACATACAAAAAAAAAACCTTGTAATTAAAAATTCACATGAAATGAAATAAGCGAAGCGATAAGAAAAATTTAGAAAACGATATTATATATATATATATATATAAACGATAATATTAAATAAAAAAAAGATAAACGATTAAATATAAAATAAACGATTAAATTAAAAAAACAATAAACGATTTAATATATATGTATAAAACGATTATGAATTGTAAAACGATAACGACTGAAAAGAAATTAACATATGAAAGAAATTTAAATATTAAGAATTAGATCCTGAAATAATTTTAACAAAGATTAAGATAAGAAAAGTTGTACAAAAAAAATTAATGTTGAAATTTCTACAAAAAAAAATAATACTGATAAAAAAAGTGAAAAATCCATTTTTGAAAACAATCGAATTTTAGAATATACATTATTTTATTATATAATTATTGTTGAAATTTTAAAAATATATATATAAAAACCCGGGAAATATAAAAATGTAATAAAAAAATTTTGAAAAAAAAATTTCAATTATATAACAAACGTTGAAAGTGACCAACATAAAATTGCAAAAAAAAAAAAAACTGAGTTCAAAAAAAATGAAAAACGTTTCCATTTCGAAGAAAACAATAAACCAGATGATTTTTAGAAAAATTTTATTTGATTTTAATTATTAGCTTATGAAAGAAATTTAAATAAATATTATGTATAAAAAACTCGTGAAATAAATTTAAAAAATTATATAAAGAAAGGTCTTGAAAGAAATTTATTTATACAAATAAGAATATATCGTGAAAAAATTTAACAAAATTATCCAATAAAAAACTTGAATCCATTTCTGAAAACAGTAGACAAAATTTAAAGGTAAAAAAAAATATGTTTTGTATACTTTACCTATAATACAAATAATATTTCAATTTATTAAGAAACTTGTAACTTGCAGTGCACAAAATCTAATCATTTCTGCAAAACAAACAAAGAAAAAAGGCAAAAAAATTTCTTTCTATTTTTCTTCTGAATTATTTCCAAAATGAATGATAAAAAAAGTAAGATTAAATCATTAAAGATCACAACACCACACGAGAAGATGAATAATTTTTTTCTTAGTTGAATAAGAAAAGCCTCAGGAGACGACTGTGAATAGGAAGAAAGAGAAACGAGAGGAGAACTATGAATTTCAAGCAATCTTTTTTTATTAATACGCTAACTCTCTCTTTTTGTTCCCAAATTCATCTTTCAAAATCATGATATTAATTTTATTCTTATAGGTAGAACTAAAGGAAAAAAAAAAAATATTCTATAAAAAAAAAAAAAAAGGCCCATTTTTCTTAAGAAAATGGAAAAACATACATATTTTTTTTTAATTTTTATAGAAATCTACTTGCTTTCAAACTATTTATGACGTATTGTTTTTCTGAATGCTCAGAGTCGTGTTTAATTAATTGTAAATATTTGAGACTGATAATTAGTCGAGAAATGCTGCATTTTCACTCACAAAAGCGGAAACTTCATTACGTGATGAGAGCGTGTATTAGCTCAGATTTAACGTGATATATCACTGAATTTTCGACTGCTGCACGACTAATTAATAAAGATCATTTGTTGGAACATGTTTTCGAAAATAAATTATGTAATTAATATTGTGCTTGGGGGGAAATGAATTTAGTATTTTTGGGACATAATAAAACTAAGGAAAAAATATGCACCGATTTTTTTTTATGATCAAATTTTCAACACACAAAACAACAAAAACAACAAAAAACAACAACTTTGTAATTAAAAATTCACATACGAAATGAAATAAGCGAAGTGGTGCGAATAATTTAGGAAAAGATATTACATTTATATGAAATATACAAACGATGAAGTTAAATTAAATAAAAACTGATCAAAGAAACGAAAACTCCATTTTCGAAAACAATATAACAAACGATCTTTTAGAACAAATTTATATTATTTTATTATATAATTTTTAGCTTATAAAAAAATTTGAATACGTATTATGTATAAAAATGTTCTTGAATAAAATATAACAAAATTAACCAATAAGAAACGTTGAAAATGGAATAAGTACAAATTAAAAAATGATCAAAGAAAAGAACTTTATTTTCAAAAATAATACACAAACTTTAAAGGGCAAAAAAATATATATGTTTCTTGTGAATTAACACTATATCAAGACCACACCCATAACCGGCCTAATTCGTATTAAGTTTGCATCAAAATTTATTGCCATATTTATCGTAGGCTATATCCTACATATCCTGGCATATATCATTGGCTGTATCTTGGATAACACTGAATCTGTTTTCTATTATAAAGACTTCATGTGTAATTATCTCACATTTGTAAGCAAAAATTCTGGGAAAAAAAGTAAAAATAGTAATAAAAAGCCACAATAGTCTTCGGTGAATAATATAAATTTAAATAATAATGCGAATTATAAATATATTCTTATTATAAATGATGATTATTTAAAAATATTCATGATTGTACAAGTTAAAAATTTTATTAATACATGCATTAAATGAAAAATAAAAATAGGATAATGCAAAAGTGTAATTGAAAAGTTGTACTTTCAAGACTTTTTGATAAAAAAATTCGTATAAGCTAAAAGTATCATTAAGAAAACTGTTCAGAGAATTTTCAGGTTTAAGTTATTAATGTCTATATTTTTTAGGTCATAAAAATATCATTAATCCCTAAAATACAAATAATATTTGAATTTATCAAGAAACATGTAACTTGCAGAGAATAGAATGGAGAATCATACAAAGAATAAAAGCAAGAATTTTCTTTCTATGTTTCTTCTGAATTATTTCCAAAATGAATGATAAAAAACTAAGGTTAAATCATTAAAGATCACAACACCACACAAGAAGATGAATAATTTTTTTCTTAGTTGAATAAGAAAGGCCTCAGGAGACGACAACGAATTAAAGAGAAAGAGAAAACTAAGAATTCTTCAATCAATTTTTTTATTAATGCGTTAACTCTCTCCTTTTTGTTCCCAAATTCATCTTTCAAAATCATGATATTAATTTTATTCTTATAGGTAGAACTAAATGGAAAAAAAAAATAGTCTATAAAAAAAAGGTTTTTTTTTTTTAAGAAAATGGAAAAAACATATATATTTTTAATTGTTCATAGAAATCTACTTGCTTTCAAACTATTTATGACGTATTGTTTTTCGAGTGCTCAGAGTCGTGTTTAATTAGTTGTAAATATTTGACACTGATAATTAGTTGAGAAATGCTGCATTTTCACTCACAAAAATGGAAAACTTCATTACGTGATGAGAGCGTGTATTAGCTCAGATTTAACGTGATATACTGCTGAATTTTCGACTGCACGACTAATTAATAAAGATCATTTGTTGGAACATGTTTTTGAAAATAAATTATGTAATTAATATTGTGCTTGGGGGTAAATGAATTCAGTTTTTTTTACTTAATAAAGCTAAAGAAAAAATGCACCGAATACTTTTTATGGCTAAATTTCAACATAAAGAAAAACTTGTAATTAAAAATTCACATATGAAATGAAATAAGCGAAGCGATATAAAAAATTTAGTAAACAATATCAAATATATATGGAGAACTTAAACATTAATAACTGATTTATGGATATCTTAATAAAAGTATAAATTTGAGTTACATAAAAATTAAAAGGTATTCAATGCATTAAACTATTACTGTAAAAATATAAACTGTTTTGTAAATATTCTTTATCATTGGGCGATAGCAAGTGTTGCAATATATCCTGTGGCTAGGTCTTGAAGAAATTAGGTTTTGAAAGAAATTTAAGTATACTAATAAGAATAAATTGTGAAATAAATTTAACAAAATTAATCAATAAGAAACGTTGAAAGTGGCCAAGTACAAAAAAAAAAAAAATGAAAAAAAAATTATTTTCGAAAACAATACGCCAATGTTCGTTTAGAACAATTTTACATTATTTTGTTATATAATTATTAGCTTATGAAAGAAATTTAAATAAATATATATGTATAAAAAACTTGTGAAATATATGAAAAATAGTACGTATAAAAAAAGGTATTGAAAGAAATTTAAATATATTATTAAGAAACTAATATACTAAGAAATTTAAATATATGAAAGATATTTAACAAAATTAAACAAAAAGAAACGACCGAAAGTGGTTAAGTACAAAAAAAAAAAAAAAAAAACGAAAAAAAAAAAATTGAAATTTTTGAAAACAATACACCAGATGATCTTTTAGAACAATTTTAAATTACTTTATTATATAATTACTAGCTTATGCAAGAATTAAAAAAATATTATGTATAAAAAAACTCGAGAATTATAAAATAAAAATAAAAATATTTAAAAAATGTATTAAAAATGTCTTGAAAAAATTTAAATATACCAATTAGAATATCTCGTGAAGAAATTTAACAAAAGTAACCAATAAGAAATGTTGAAAGTATAAACAAGTACCCAAAAAAAAAAAAAAATGATAAAAACGAAAACCTCCATTTAAAAAACAATACACAAAATTTAAAGGGAAAAAAAAAAAGTTTTGAGAATTTCCCCATAATACAAATAATATTTCAATTTATTAAGAAACTTGTAACATGCGGAGAACATAATGCAAAATCGAACAAAGAACAAAAAAGGCAAGATTCTTTCTATGTTTCTTGTGAATGATTTTAGAAAATGATTGATAAAAAAATTTTAAGGCTAAATCATTAAAGATCACAACACCACACAAGAAGATGAATAATTTTTTTCGCAGTTGAATAAGAAAGGCCCCAGGAGACGACAACGAAGGAAGAGAATCGAGAGGAGAATTGAAAATTCTCCAAGCAATTTTTTTTTATTAATACGCTAACTCTCTCTTTTTTTGTTCCCAAATTCATCTTTCAAAATCATGATATTAATTTTATTCTTATAGGTAGAACTAAAGGAAAAAAAAAAAGTCTATATGTTGACAAAAAAAAAAAAGGCCCATTTTTCTAAGAAAATGGAAAACATATATATATATTTTTTTAATGTTCATACAAATCTACTTGCTGTTCAAACTATTTATGACGTATTGTTTTCTGAGTACTCAAAGTCGTGTTTAATTAGTTGTAAATATTTGAGACAGATAATTAGTTGAGAAATGCTGCATTTTCACTCACAAAAAGCGGAAACTTCATTACGTGATGAGAGCGTGTATTAGCTCAGATTTAACGTGATATATCACTGAATTTTCGCACTGCATTTTTATATCACAGCACGACTAATTAATAAAGATCATCTGTTGGAACATGTTTTCGAAAATAAATTATGTAATTAATATTGTGCTTGGGGGTAAATGAATTCGGTTTTTTTTTTTGGACTTAATAAAGCTAAGGAAAATAACTAAAACTAAAAAAACTAAAACTAAAAATAACTAAAATAAAGCATTTTTTTATAACTAAATTTTTAATAAAAAAATCTTGTAATTAAAAATTCACATATGATATGAAATAAGCGAAGCGATACGAAAATTTAGAAAACGATATTAAATTTATATATGTATAAATGAAAAAATTAATTAACACGATAAAAGGTTAAATATAAAATTAATAAAGATTATAAAAAAACATAAACGATTAGTTATAAAAATAAAACGATTATATTTAAAAAACGATAAACTATCAAATTTAAAAAACGATAAACTTTCAAATTTGAAAAAACGATAAACTTTCAAATTTAAAAATATAAACGATTAAATATAAAAAAAATAAAACGATTAAATTTAAAAAACGATAAACAATTAACTATGAAAATAAAACGATTAAATTTAAAAAGAAGGTAAGCGATTTAATATAAAAATAAAAGCGATTAAATATAAAAATTAAAAGATTAAATTTAAAAAATGATAAGCGATTAAATATATAAACGACTTTTGCTATAACTGTTGCAACTGTTGCTATAAAAATAGAATCTATTTTGTAAATATTCTGTATCAATAGCTGATAGCAAGTGTCTGCAATATTCAGTGGCTGGCAACGTTAAAAATATTATATGTATTTCAATATTGTTTTTAAGCAGATTTTCTAATGAATATAATGAATAGATTATTTCTATTTATTATTTCTGATGATAAAATTAATTCTTATTTACAGTATACAATTAAAATTGTTTTAAATTTGATTCATTTCGCTTTGATAGAATTGCAAAATTTTCGTTTAATCGATTATAAATATCTAAAAATTTTAGTCATAATCATTAGAATATATTATGTGTTTCATACTAAAATAAAAGATTTAATAAAAAATAATAATCTACTATTTAAAAAAAAAAAGCATTTATATAAATAGTTTTAAAACTGTTTGACTTGTAGTCATGAAAATCATGTTGTCTTGAAAAAAAATCGTTTCAGTCGTTTTTAAATCAATTTTCATCGTTTTAAGTTACAATATATTAGTTTTAATTTGAACTATGAATTGTATTAAAATTTAATAAACTTGATGATGAAATTAATTATATTTATTCTTTCTAATGATGAAATTAATTATATTATTTCTGGAAATGAAAATTAATTCATATTCACAGCATATAATCAAAATTGTTTAAAATTTATTACATTCCAGTGTTCATAAAATTGCAAAACTTTCATTTAAACGAATATAAATATGTTATCTAAAACTTTTATATATAATCAATGTATTATATTATGTGTTTCATATCAAAGTAAAGGATTTAATAAATATAATAAGCAATTATTTAAAAATAACCTGTATTTATTTTTATGATAGTTCTAATAATGTTCGACATTTTTATTAACCATATGAATGAGTCAGTTGGCCACGGTTAATGAATATCATTTAAAGTTGCATTACACATAGTTTTACTTTAAATTACGATAGTATTAAAATTTAATTATAATGGATTAAAATATTTATCTCATTATATAAAAACATTTCCAAAATTATATATATTCCTGTTTTTAAACGCAATTTTTAAAATCGATTATTTCATTTAAATAACAAAAAAATTAACTTTTCAATTTAAATAAATGAGTAACTCATTTAATGAAATAGATTTATTTAATTGCGATACTATTAATTATTCCTAATTTGCATATACATAAAAAAATACCACAACACAAATTAACGAAAGGCCAAGGTCTTCATGACTCTTCAGTCTTCCTTCTGTTTAGGTGTCAAACCACTTGATTAAAGCTACAAAAGTGAACTCTAGAATTCTAAATTAATGAACCTACACAAGCGCTTATGGTATTACACGGCTTACACGCCGGTCAAACATCGTTGCCTACAGTAGCAACATCCACAGTAAAAGCTTATTGGAGTAGCTTACGCTTTACGCTAAATTGGGAGTTAAAGTTTCATTAAATGCTGCTTCTCATACCAACCACTGCATTGGATACATTAATAATTAGGCGAAAATATTGCATGGTGAGGTTTACTACAAGACCACAGTGATTAAATGCAATGAAATATGACTAATTAGCATGCCCATGCTAAGCGAGAAGTGTGATAATTTGTAAACATGAGGCAGACATTGGCTGTAGACAATTCCCTAATCCTGCAAGCCCACAAGAGAAATCTATGAGTTTACCAGTGGATAACATCGTAAGCAGTTAACGCGTGAATACTGCAAAACGGCAATTACGACACTGACGCCTCTACAAAGTAACGCGTTCTGTGACAAAGGGTTACGAGGTTGGGGGTAGGGGTGGAGCTCCACTGATGGCACGAAATAAAAGGGAGGCACTTTAACAAATTATTGTCGACAGCTGGAATGTGAAGATCCGTTGCGTGGGTACTAAATCCAATGGTATTTGGAACCGTATCTATTAAAACGGCGATTGTCATTGGAGAAGTAGGTATGTGTCTGGCATCTCATCTTGCTGTGATAAGAGAATGCATCTACTGCTCCGTTGAAATTGAGATTGGAAACGGATATGGGTGCTTTAAAGTTGCTAGTTAAATATAGATTCCGTCGATGTACTGGTTTAAATGAGGCATGGAGGATTGCAATAATTCTCTAGTATTTTTCTAGTATATTTTAGTAGTATTGGTTTGAGTTTTTAAGATAATAGTATATTAACTTATTTCTATAAATTTTGATAAAATTACATGCAACATAATTTAATATTTATACTTAAAAGTAAAATTTGATATATTTTGTTAGTTGCTGTAAATATTAGGTGTAATTTATCATGAATAAAAATTAAAAAAAAAAATTAAAATATTTATATTTTAAATATGTGTTTCTTCAGTTTGAAATGTTACTATAATGCATGTAATATTTAAAAACGCTTTTTTTATTTTAATGATAACTTAATTACGTTCACATTTCAAAAAAAAGTTTTTTAAATGGATTTTCATCTTTTAAAGTTACAGCTCACATAATTTTATTTTGAATTAAGAAATGTATTAAAATTTTAATAATTATACTAAAAAAAAAAAAAATTTTACCTCATTGTATAAATAGTATTATCAAAATAATAAATATATTATTAAAAATTATAAATAATAACAATAATTTAATAAGTAATTATAAATACGTAGCTAATAATTGAATTATAAATATATTAAATTTTTCTGCAAAATTTTTTGAATGGAGTGTTATGTTTAAATCTCGAAAAAGTAATTTTAAAATTGCAACAAGGAGTAACTACTCATTTAATACAATAGATTTATTTCATTGCGATACTATTCATTATTTCTAACTTGTTTAAACCATTAAGAATTTCCAAAACACAATAAACAAACGAAAAGCCAAGCTCTTCATTACTCTTCAATCTTCCTTCTGTCTGGGTGTCAAACCACTTGTTTAACGCTACGAAAGTGAACACTAGAATTCTAAATTAATGAATCTACTAAAGAGCTTATGGTATTATACGGCTTACACGCTGGTCATACATCATTGCCTATAGTAGAAACATCCACAGTAAAAGCTTATTGGAATAGCTTACGTTTTACGCCAAATTGAGACTTAGAATTGCATCAAATGCAGTTTCTCATACCAACCACTGAATGGATACATAAATAATTAGACGAAAAATTACACGGTGCGGTTTACAAAGCCACCACGATTAAATGCAATGTAATATGACTAATTATGCAAGGAAGGGTTTAGATTAGAGCAGGGAGAGACAAGTGTGATAATTTGTAAACATGAGGCAGACATTGGCGCAGACAATTCCCTAATCTGCGAGCTCACAAGAGAAATCTATGAGTTTACCAGTGGATAACAACGTAATCAGTTAACGCATGCATACTGTAAAACGGACAATTACGACACTGACGCCTTTACAAAGTAACGCATTCTGTGACAAAGGGATACGAGGATGGGGAAAGGGGTGGAGGTCCACTGATGGCACGAAATAAAAGGGAGGAACTTTAACGAATAATTGTCGTCAGCTGGAATGTGAAGATTCGTTGCGTGGGTACTAAATCCATGGTATTTGGAACCGTATCTATTAAAACGGCGATTGCCATAGGAGAAGTAGGTATGTGCCTGGCATCTCGTCTTGCTGTAATAAGAGAATGCATCTACTGCTCCGTTGAAATTGAGATTGGAAACGGATACGGGTGCTTTAAAGTTAAGCTAGTTAAATATAGATTCCGTCGATGTACTGGTTTAAATGAGGCATGGAGGATTGCATATTAATTTAATTCTATAAATCTCTAATATTTTTCTAGTATATTTTAGTAGTATTGGTTTGAGTATATTTTAGTATTTAAGATAATAGTATATTAACTTATTTCTATAAATCTTGATAAAATTACATGCAACATAATTTAATATTTATACTTAAAAGTAAAATTTGATATATTTTGTTAGTTGCTGTAAATATTAGGTGCAATTTATCATGGAAAAATTAAAAAAAAATATTAAAATTATTTATATTTTAAATATAGCAAGCTTCAGTTTGAAATATTACTATAATGCATGTAATATTTAAAAATGGTTTTTTAAATAGTTTTAATTAACTTAATTACGTTCACATTTCAAAGCAAATTTTTTAAAGGATTGTTTCTTTTAAATCGCGAAAAATTAACTTTTCAATTTTAATAAATGAGTAATTACTCATTTAATAAATAGATTTATTTCATGGCGACATTATTAATTACTTCTAATTTGCATAAACAAATAAAAAATACCAAAACACAATAAACTAACGAAAAGCCAAAACCTTCATTACTTTTCAGTGTTTGTTCAGTCTGCGTGTCAAACCACTTGTTTAAGGCTACAAAAGTGAACTATAGAATTCTAAATTAATGAACCTACACAAGCGCTTATGGTATTACACGGCTTACATGCCAGCCATACATCGTTGTCTACAGTAGCAACACCGCAGTAAAAGCTTATTGGAATAGCTTACGCTTTACGCTAAGGTTAGAGTTTCATCAAATGCTGCTTCTCATACCAACCACTGAATTGGATACATTAATAATTACGCGAAAATATTGCACGGTGTGGTTTACTACAAAGCCACCAGTGATGATTAAATGCAATGAAATAGGATTAATTATGCAAGGAAAGGTTTAGATTATTGCAGGCACCGACAAGTGTGATCATTTGTAAACATGAGGCATACATTGGCGGTAGGCAGTTCTCTAATCCTGCAAGCCCACCAGAGAAATCTATCAGTTTACCAGTGGATAACAACGTAATCAGTTAACGCGTGCATACTGTAAAATGGCAATTACGACACTGACGCCTTTACAAAGTAACGCGGCATGTGACAAAGGGTTACGTGGATGGGGGTAGAGGTTGGAGCTCCATTGATGTCCCGAAATAAAAGGGAGGTACTTTAACAAATAATTGTCGACAGCTGGAATGCGAAGATCCGTTGCGTGGGTACTAAATCAAATGGTATTTTGGAACCGTATCTATTAAAACGGCGATTGCCATTGGAAAAGTATGTGTGGGTCTGGCATCTCGTCTTGCTGTAATAAGAGAATGCATCTACTGCTCCGTTGAAATTGAGATTGGAAACGGATACGGGTGCTTTAAAGTAAGTCAGTTAAATATAGATTACGTCCATGTAACGGTTTCAACGAGTCGTGGAGGGATTGCAATAATTCTCTATTATTTTGCTAATATATTTTAGTATTGTCGGATTGAGTATTCAAGATAATAGTATATTAATTTATTTTTATAAATCTTGATAATATTAAATGCAACATAATTTAATATTTATACTTAAAAGGAAATTTGATATTTTTTGTTAGTTGTTGTAGCTGTAATATTAGTTGTAATTTATCATGGGAAAATTTTTAAAAATTGACGGAAAAATGTTAAAATTATGTATATTTAAAATATAACAAGCTTTAGTTTGAAATATTAATATAATGCATGCAATATTTAAAAAAGGTTTTCAATAGTTTTTGTTAACTTAATTACGTTTAATTTCTAAGCAAATTTTTAAATGGGTTGTTTCATTTAACTCTCAAAAAGTAACTTTTCAATTTAAATAAATGAATAACTACTCATTTAATAAAAAGAGGTTATTTTTATTGCAATACTATTCATTATTTCTAATTGCCATATACAAATAAGAAATTGCAAAATACAATAAATTAACGAAATGCCAAGCTCTTCATTACTCTAGAGTCTTCATTATGTTTGTTTGTCAAACCACTTGTTTAACGCTATAAAAGTGAACTCTAAAATTCTAAATTAATGAACCTACAAAAGCGCTTATGGAATTACACGGCTTGCTCACTGGTCATACATCGTTTCCTTCAGTAGCAACATCCACAGTAAAAGGTTATTGGAATAAATTACGCTTTCCGCTAAATTGGGCGTTAGAGTTGCATCAAATGCTGTTTCTCATACCAACACTGCATTGGATACATTAATAATTAAGCGAAAATACTGCAGGGTGCGGTTTACAAAGCCACCATGATTAAATGCAATGAAATATGACTAATTATGCAAGGAAGGGTTTAGATTAGAGAGGGCAGCGACAAGTGTGATAATTTGTAAACATGAGGCAGACACTGGCTGTAGACAATTACCTAATCCTGCAAGGCCACAAGAGAAATCTACCTATTTATCAGTGGATAACAACGTAATCAGTTAACGCGCGCATAAAATGGCAATTACGACACTGACGCCTTTACAAAGTAACGCGTTCTGTGACAAAGGGTTACGAGGATGGGGGTAGGGATGGAGCTCCACTGATGGCACGAAATAAAAGGGAGGTACTTTAACAAATAATTGTCGACAGCTGGAATGCGAAGATCCGTTGCGTGAGTACTAAATCCAATGGTATTTGGAACCCTGTCTATTAAAACGGCGATTGCCATAGGAGAAGTATGTATGGGTCTGGCATCTCGTCTTTGCCTCGCCGTAATAAGAGAATTCATCTACAGCTCCGTTGAAATTGTGATTGTAAATGCATACGGGTGCTTTAAAGTAAGCTAGTTAAATATAGATTCCGCCGATGTACCGGTTTAAATAAGGCATGGAGGGATTGCAATAATTATCTATTATTTCCCTATTGTTGAATTGAGAATTCAAGCTAATAGTATATTAATTTAATACTATAAATCTTGATAGTATTATATCTAACATAATTTTAATATTTACACTTATGGAGAAATTTGATATCTTTTGATAGTTCTAGTAAATATAAGCTGTAATTACCCATAGGAAAAATTAAAAAAGTTTACACAAAAATGTTAATATTATTTATATTTTAAATATAACGAGCTTTGTTTGAAAATTTACTAGAATGCAAGTAATTTAAAAAAGGTTTTCAAATAGTTTTTATTAACTTGATTATGTTTACATTTCTAAGCAATTTTATTAAAGGGATTGTTTTTTTTAAATCACTAAAAAGTTAGTTTTCAATTTAAATAAATGAGTAATTACTCACTTAATAAAATAGATTCATGTCATATCAATGTTAATAAATATTTTTAATTTGCATAAACAAATAAGGAATACCAAAAAACAATAAACTAACGAAAAGCCAAGCTCTTCATTACTCTTCACTCTTCATTCTGTCTGGGTGTCATGCCACTTGTTTAATGCTACAAAAGTGAACTCTAGACTTCTAAATTGATGAACTTACACAAGCGCTTATCGTATTATACTGGCTTACACGCCGGTCCTACATTGTTGCCTACAGTAGCTACATCCACACTAAAAGCTTATTGGAATAGCTTACGCTTCACGCTAAGTTAAAGTAGCATCATATGCTCATACTAACCACTGCATTGGATACATTAATAATAAGGCGAAAATATTGCACGACGCGGTTTACAAAGCCACTATGATAAAGTGGAATGAAGTACGACTAATTATGTAAGGGAAGGTTTAGATTAGAGAGACGACCGACAAGTGTGATAATTTGTAAACATGAGGCAGACATTGGCTGCAGACAATTCCCTAATCCTGCAAGCCCACAAGAGAAATCTATGAGTTTAACAGTGGATAACCACGTAATCAGTTAACGTGGGCATAAAACGGCAATTACGACACTGATGCCTTTACAAATTAACGCGTTCTGTGACAAAAGGGTTACGAGGATGGGGGTAGGGGTGGGGATCCACTGATGGCGCGAAATAAAAGGAGGGCACTTTAACAAATAATTGTTGACAGCTGGAATGTAAATAACCATTGCGTGGGCACTAAATCCAATGGTATTTGGAACAGTATCTATTAAAACGGCGATTGCCGTAGGAGAAGTATGTATGGCACTGGCATCTCGTCTTGCTGTAATAAGAGAATGCATCTACTGCTCCGTTGAAATTGAGATTGGAAACGGATATGGGTGCTTTAAAGTAAGCTAGTTAAATATAGATTCCGTCCATGTACCGTTTTAAATGAGGCATGGAAGGGATTGCAATAGTTCTCTATTATTATTTCCTTAGTCTGTTTTAGTTTGGTTGGATTGAGTATTCAAGATAATAGTATATTAAATTATTTCTATAAATCTTGATAATATAATATGCAACATAATTTAATATTTATACTTAAAAGGAAATGTGATATTTTTTGTTAGTGGTTATAAATATTAGTCGTAATTTATCATGGAAAGATGTTTTAAAAAATCACATAATTTAACATTATGTGATTTTAAATATAACGAGCTCCAATTTCAAAATTCATTAAAATCAAAGTAATTTTTAAAATAAGCGTTCAAATGATTTTAATTAACTTAATTATATTTACATCTAATCTATATTTATATCTAATCATAAAAATTATGAACAGTTAAATTTAAATTTAAAAATTTTGAATAACGTTATTTTTAGAAATATTTTGATTATTACTGAACAGACCAGTGGTTCTCAAAATTTTGAAGACATGGCGCTTTCTAAAACCTACAAATAATTGCATGTGCACTATATACAGATTTATGAGAAATAAGCATTCGCTACTAACGCCTCAAAGTTTTAGATTAAAATAGTCATCTCAATAGACTACTACTTATAGATAGCGGAGTCTCAGAGGCTGCAATGAAAATTTCTTTTTAACATTTACGGGGTGGGGTTGTCAGCCCTACGAATTTATTAGAACGGGACCTACGGTTTGAAGTGGATTGCGCACCACTACAAACATTCATGGCATTGCCGGAACTCCAATCCGTAACCTGCGGAAACGAGCGTCAGAGCGCTAGTTACTCGGCCATCATGGCCCTTTTAAATGAAGTGTTTCATTTAAATCACGAAAAAGTAACTTTTCAACCTAAAGAAATGAGTAAATACTCATATAATAAAATAGATTTATTTCAAGGCGATACTATTCATTATTTCTAATTTATATAAGCAAATAAGAAATACCAAAACACATTGAACTAACGAAAAGTCCAGCTCTTCATTATTCTTCAGTCTTTATTCTGTCTGGGTGTCAAACCACTTGTTTAATACTACAAAAGTGAACTCTAGAATTCTAAATTAATGAACCCACAAAAGCACTTATGATATTACATGGCTTATACGTCGGTCATACACCGTTGGCTACAGTAGCTACATCCACAATAAAAGCTTATTGGAATAGCTAACGCTTTACGCTAAATTGGGAGTTAGAGATGCATCAAATGCTGCTCCTCATACCAACCACTGCATTGGATACATTAATAATTAGACGAAAATATTGCACGGTGCGGTTTACAAAGCCACCATGATTAAAATACAATGAAATATGACTAGTTATGTAAGCAAGGATATCTTTCTTTGGATTAGAGCAGGCAGCGACAAGTGTGATAATTAGTAAACATGAGGCAGTCATTGGCTGTAGACAATTCCCTAATCCCGCAAGCCCACAAGAGAAATCCATGAGTTTACCAGTGGATAACAGCGTAATCAGTTAACGCGTGCATAAAATGGCAATTACGACACTGAAGCCTTTACAAAGTAACGCGTTCGGTGGCAAAGGATTACGAGGATGGGGGCAAGGGTGGAGATCCACTGATGGCACGAAATAAAAGGGAGGCACTTTAACAAGTAATTGGCGACAGCTGGAATGCGAAGATCCGTTGCGTGGGTACTAAATCCAATGGTATTTGGAACCGTATCTATTAAAACGACGATTGCCATAGGAGAAGTATGTATGGTTCTGGCATCTCGTCTTGCCGTAATAAGAGAATGCATCTACTGCTCCGTTGAAATTGAGATTGAAACGGATATGGGTGCTTTAAAGTAAGCTAGTTAAATATAGATTCTTTCGATGTACCGGTTTAAACGAGGCATGGAGGGATTGCAATAATTTTCTATTATTTCTCTAGTCTGTTTTAGTATTGTAGAATTGAGTATTCACGCTAATATTATATTATTTCTATAAATGATGATAATATTGTTTGCAACATAATTTAATATTTATACTTACAAGGTAATTATGAATTTTTTTGTTATTTGTTAAAAATATTAGCAGTAATTTATCAAGGAAAAATTAAAATTTTAATTTTTTTTTTTTTTTATATTTGTATTATGTGTGTTAATAATATTTATATTTCAGCTATAACGAGCTCCCATTTGAAAGATAACAAGAATCAAGTAATTTTAAAAAAAAAAAGGTTTATAACAGATAATATTAATATTAAAATAAATAATAAATAAAAAATAATATAATACAAATATAAATTATTTAAAATAATATTAATATACAAATATAAATAAATATAAAATAATATTAATATACAAATATAAATAATATTCAAATTCCTGTGTGATTTTTAAAAAAAATTTTCATGATAAATTACGGCTAATATCTACAACAACTAGCAAAAATATCAAATTTCCTTTTAAGTGTAAATAAATGTTAAAGAATGTAGCATATATCATTATCATGATTTATAGTAATAAGTTAATATACTATTATCTTTTAATATTCAATTCAACAATACTAAAACAAACTAGGGAAATACTAGAGAACTATTGCAATCCCTCCATGCCTCATTTAAACTGGTACATGGACAGAATCTATATTTAACTAGCTTACTTTAAAGCACCCGTATCCGTTTCCAATCTCAATTTCAACGGAGCAGAATAGGCATTCTCTTATTACAGCAAGACGAGATGCCAGACCCATACATACTTCTCCCTATGGCAATCGCCGTTTTAATAGATACGGATCCAAATACCATTGGATTTAGTGCCCACGCAACGGATCTTCACATTCCAGCTGTCGACAGTTATTTGTTAAAGTGCCTCCCTTTTATTTCGTGCCATCAGTGGATCCCCACCCCTACCCCCATCGTCTTAACCCTATGTCACAGAACGCGTTACTTTGTAAAGGCGTCAGTGTCGTAATTGCCGTTTTATGCAGGCGTTAACTGATCGCATTGTTACCCACCGGTAAACTCATAGATTTCTCTTGTGGGCTTGCATGATTAGGGAATTGTCTACAGCCAGTATCTGCCTTATGTTTACAAATTATCACACTTGTCGCTGCCCGTTAATCTAAACTCTTCCTGCATAATTAGTCATATTTCATTGTATTTAATCATGGTGGCTTTGTGAACCGCATCGTGCAATATTTTCAGCTAATTATTAATGTATCCAATGCAGTGGTTGGTATGAGAAACAGCATTTGATGCAACTCTACTCCCAATTTAACGTAAAGCGTAAGCTATTCCAATAAGCTTTTACTGTGGATGTTGCTATTGTAGGAAACGATGTATGACCAGCGTGTAAGCCGTGTAATCCATAAGCCTGTGTAGGTTGATTATTTTTAGAATTCTGGAGTTCACTTTTTGTAACGTTAAACAAGTGGTTTGACACCCAGACAGACTGAAGACTGAAGAGCTTGGCATGTCGTTAGTTTATTGTTTTTAGTTATTTCTTATTTGTTTATACAAATTAGAAATAATGAATAGTATGGCAATGAAATAAATCTATTTTATTAAATGAATAATTACTCATTCATTTAAATTGCAAAGTTACTTTTTCGTGATTTAAATGAAACAATCGATTTAAAAATTTGTTGAGAAATGTGAACTTAATTAAGTCAATAAAAACTATTAGAAAACCCTTTTTAAATATTTCAAATTGAAGATTTTTATATTTAAAATATAAATAATTTTCAAGTTTTTATGTGTTTTTTAAAACATTTTCCATAATAAATTACTACAACTAACAAAATATATCAAATTTCCGTTTAGGTAAAATTATTAATGAATGTTGCATATTATATTATTACAATTTATAGAAATAAGTTAATATACTATTAGCTTGAATACTCAATCTAAAAATGCTGAAATAGACTAGAGAAATAATAGAGAAATTATTGCAACCTATCCATGCTTCATTTAAACCAGTACGTTGGCGAATCTATATTTAACTAGCTTACTTTAAAGCACCCGTATTTCGTTATCAATCTCAATTTCAACTGCAATAAATGCTTTCTCTAATGACAGCAAGATGAGATGCCAGTCCCATACATACTTCTCCTATGGCAATCGCCGTTTTAATAGATACAGTTCCAAATACCACTGGATTTAGTACCCCCGCTTATAGCTTTCATTACGAACAACTAACAATTCTGGTTCCTCATTTCTTCACATAAAAAGGCGCCAAACAGCAATTATGAGCCACAGAAGGTTTCCCAGTAACTAGGTTTTGGTAACTTTCATTGTTGGCCAACAAGAAACGCTGTCTTCAATCTGATATTAATGTTTAAATAAATCACCATTGTAGCCTCTGAGACTACGTCGTCTTAAAGTAATATTCTGTTTTGTTGACTATCTGAATATAAAACTTTGAGGCGTTTGTAGGATAGGCTTATTTCTCAAAAATCTGCAAATATGCGCCTACAATTATTATATATATATATATATATATATATATATATTTACTATAACGAGCTTCAATTAGAAAGATAACTAGAATCCAAGTAATTTAAAAAAAAAAAAAAAAGGTTTTCAAATAAATTTTATTAACTTAAGTACATTTACATTTCTAAGTACAAAAGTATGAACAGCCACATTTATATTTCAAAATTATGAATAACTTAATTTATAAAAATATTTTGGATTATTACTGCATTAACCAGTTCAAACTTTTGAAGTTTGAAACTGGTATGCTTCTCAACCTTTTTGAAGTTTGGGCACATTTTAAAACCTAAAAATAATTGTAGGCGCACTATTAAAATTTCTGAAAATTAAGCATCAGTTACTGTTGTAATAATTGTAATAATTGTATGGACTCATGGTTGAAAATAGCTTCTGTTGTGATGGAGCACCGTAGGTAGAAGTTTGACTTGGATTTTCGGGACACTCTACAGTCGTATGAGACAAGGACATACAGCTTAGGGATTCGAACCACTACAAACATCCATGGTATCGCCGGGACTCGAACCCGAAACCTGTGGCACCGATCGTTATACACTCGGCCATTCAGGTCAGCACCAGCTACTAACGCCTCATATTTTATATTCAGATAGTCAACTATACAGGCTACTATTTACAAATGGCGGAGTCTCAGAGGCTGCAATTGAAATAAATCAGATAGACACTAGCGCTCTAGTTAGTCAATCATGAAAGTTACCGCACCTAGTTTCTCGGAATTTTTCTTTGGCGCATTATTGTTGTTTGGCGACTTTTTTTGAAGAAAGAAGAAAAAAAAAAAAAAAAAAAAAAGCAACCAGAAAGGTTTGTTGTAAAGCTATATTAGAATGAGAAAACTGACAAGAAAATGAGTAGCTATATTTATTTTTATATCTAGGTACGTATTTCTAGAATACAGTAGGGAGCACCCATTGACAACCACTAAAATAGACCTTGTTTTCTTAAAACAATGTTAAAAATTTATGGCAAAATGATGATGAACAATTAGGCATTATCTATTACTAAAAAAATATCTTTTGTTCTGTATTTTATCCCTTACATCAAATTGTAAAATAAAAAAAAAATATATCAATAATAATAATAATAAAAATATTCTACACAAGTTTACCAATAATCAATATGAACCGTTGCCACTTAATCAAAAATTCCTTTCAACCATCGGAGAAATTCCTTTTCTCATCTTATATTCATGGAAAACTGTTTCATTGAGTCTGAACCGTCGGCGTCTTCTCGTTATCTTTTGAAAAACATTTATCTATTTTTATACAGTGTTCGTGGAAAGTATGTCAAGGTCGTTTGTCGAATCGATAGCGTCGAGCACTGAGAGAGAATGGGCTGCAGTTTGTTTTGGAAAGAATGCGCTGCAATTTATAGTTATTGTTATCGTTTGTTTTTTTAGTTGCCAGATATTATGCGAAAGAGAATGGAATGTTTTTCTACTGCTATTGTTTTGTGTCTGAATGAAGCAATTTAAACAAAACTGTCTCATTTTAAAATAGAACAAATACTATTTAGTTTATTAATATTTTGTGTTTATTTAGTAAATATATTACAAAATAAAGATTTGTTTATATGGTTACATATAATTGGAAGATATAATGCGTAGTTGTAGTTTTGCATGCAATAAAATAATCAAGAGGAAATAATGTTAAATGATAATTAGAAATATCATCAACAATAACAATTCCATTATTTCTAGGAATTTAAATACTTCTGGACTTCAAAAAGTTTGAGAACTATTGAACTATTCAATAAACATTCTTTCATATATAAATAAAAACTTATTGGTTGTTTAAAAAAAAAATGGAACACTAAAAATTTTATTTTCAAAATAATTTACATATATAGAAATAAACAGATTTAATATTATTTTGTATGACATTTATATACAAACAATATTAAAAAGTATATATTTTTAAAAAAATATTATTTAATATCCATATTTAAAATTTTAATAGATGTTTTATAATAAAAATTTTTAATAAATATTTCAATTTATATTTATAAAAAACTTATTATTATTAAAATTTGTTATATATTTATTAAAATTTTATTTAATTAATTTTTTTGAAATTTTTAAAATAAAATTTAATTTAATAAAATTGATAATTAATTTTTTTTTAATTTAATAAAATTTAATATTTAATTAAAATTTTCATTTTTTAAAAAAAAAAAATTGTTAAATATTTATTTATTAATATTTTGCTTAATTAATTTTTTAAAATCTTTAATTAAATAAAATTTAACTTAATAAATTTAACAATGAATTAATTTTTTAATTTAATAATTAATTATTTTTTAATTTAATAAAATAAAATAAAATAAATTTTTAATTAAAAAATTAATTTTTTATTTTATAAAATTTAATGTAATTAATAATTATTTTTTTAATTTTATAAAATTAAAAATTTAATTAACATTTTTTTTTTTTGTATTATAGATTTTGAGACAGGTAAGAAAAAAAAAACACTAATTTATTTTATGTATCAGTTAAGTCACTTATAGAAGTAGAAAATATAATTTTAATTCAGAGAAGATGAAGAAAAAAAGGAAAGAAAAGAAAATAATAAATAACACTTTAAACTCATTAGGGGTGAAAAGAATTAATTAAGAGTTGCGAAAAGAAAACTAAAACTCATAATGATTGCCAAATAGGCATAAATTGATTTAAATTACATTTCCTGCTATTTTATTTTCAATATCGTTTTCTTTATTTTCTAATTAACGATCTTTTAAACTTATGATAACTAGATCAAACGATTTCTTTAAGTGATCTTATTTAATAATCTACATTTTAGAATATGTGTTTATTATGTTGCATAAATTAAATGATTTAGTTTTCTTTTGAAGTAACCAATTATACATGTGAACAAGAAATCACATGAAGTGTGTCAACTTCAGGCGTAGATTAATTCATAAGAGAAAATAACTAATTTATCATTTCTCAAGGATAATTTTTTATTTTTATTTTTGAAAGTAAATAAATAGGTTCATGTTTCTTATTTATAATTTTAGTTAATCATTCAATCATTCTGCCTTTGCAATTATCATGCTACTTTGAAAATCGCAGTGATTTTTTTTATGTAATCCAATTTGATTTGCGAACATTAATCATTTTAAAATGTTATAGCTGATAATTTTTTAAGTTTAAAATGTTCTAAATTTTGTTTTTAATCACTAATAGAATTTAATTGCTTAGTGTTTGCTGATCGGGGCTACAGGTTTCGGATTGGAGTCTCGGCGGTGAAATGGATGATTTCAGTGGTTTAATCCACTTTAAATTGTAGGTCCTTGTCTAATATGACTGTAGAGAATAAATGCTAATGTAGTAATTAGTACTAGGCGTAGTGTTGACAACTCAACCCCGTAAAAAGAAAACATTTCATGTTTCGAAATCTGCCAATAGGCAAACGGCCTTGGGTCACAGTGGGGCTGTTGCGCTAATGAAGTAGAAGAAGAGTTAAGTATATGTAGAATTTTTAAAAAAATAATTTCACAACATTGTTTTATGTTGAGGAGTTTTTTTTTTATTATTAAATTATTTTAAACCAAGTCAAAAGTTTTCATACAAATTCCATAGTTACTACAATCATGGTATCAGTAGTTTAGCACATAGTTTAGAAGCATTAAATATTACTTTCTTGTAGTAGTTTTAAAAAAAATATAATGGAATATGGAAATAATGTGGTATCATGTTTTTTTTCCCCACGATATTTCAAATCTTTGTTATTTCTCTAATAATCAAAATTCGCTATAATAAAAAAAAATCTATTAATTTTTTTTATTTTACAAAGAAATAAATATTTTAATATAGGATATTACCTTAGTTTAATACATGCTTATTTATTTACTTTCACTGAATTCTATCAATTTTAAAATTTTTTTCCTCGTTCAAGTACACTTACACTTCAATATGGGCTAAGCAACAGCTCTTTTCAAGCCAGTTTACATTTGATTTGATTATATCTTTAGGGGCCTGAATGGCCGAGTGTCTAGCACAATGACGCTAGATGCCACAGGTTTTGGTTCCAGTCCAGGCATTGCCATGGATGCTTGTAATGGTTCGGAATCTACTTTAAGCCGTAGATCCTAGTCTCATATGACTGTAAGTCAGATTTCTACCTACGGGTGCTCCATCACAACAGAAACTGTCCTTTGCTTTCCTTCCATCCATGAATAGGTTACTCATGGGATGTCCATCCCCTTTGCAGGACGGGTGCACCATCACAACAGAAACTGTCCTCTGCGTTCCTTTCATCCATGAATAGGTTACTCATGGGATGTCCATCCCGCTTTGCAGGACGGGTGCTCCATCACAACAGAAACTGTCCTCTGCGTTCCTTTCATCCATGAATAGGTTACTCATGGGATGTCCATCCCGCTTTTGCAGGACGGGTGCTCCATCACAACAGAAACTGTCCTCTGCTTTCCTTCCATCCATGAATAGGTTACTCATCGGATGTCCATCCCGCTTTGCAGGTCGGGTGCTTCATCACAACAGAAACTGTCCTCTGCTTTCCTTCCATCCATGAATAGGTTACTCATGGGATGTCCATCCCGCTTTGCAGGACGGGTGCACCATCACAACAGAAACTGTCCTCTGCGTTCCTTTCATCCATGAATAGGTTACTCATGGGATGTCCATCCCGCTTTGCAGGACGGGTGCTCCATCACAACAGAAACTGTCCTCTGCGTTCCTTTCATCCATGAATAGGTTACTCATGGGATGTCCATCCCGCTTTGCAGGACGGGTGCTCCATCACAACAGAAACTGTCCTCTGCTTTCCTTCCATCCATGAATAGGTTACTCATCGGATGTCCATCCCGCTTTGCAGGTCGGGTGCTTCATCACAACAGAAACTGTCCTCTGCTTTCCTTCCATCCATGAATAGGTTACTCATGGGATGTCCATCCCGCTTTTGCAGGACGGGTGCTCCATCACAACAGAAACTGTCCTCTGCTTTCCTTCCATCCATGAATAGGTTACTCATCGGATGTCCATCCCGCTTTGCAGGACGGGTGCTTTATCACAACAGAAACTGTCCTCTGCTTTCCTTCCATCCATGAATAGGTTACTCATGGGATGTCCATCCCGCTTTTTGCAGGACGGGTGCTCCATCACAACAGAAACTGTCCTCTGCTTTCATCCATGAATAGGTTACTCATCGGATGTCCATCCCGCTTTTGCAGGACGGGTGCTCCATCACAACAGAAACTGTCCTTTGCTTTTCTTCCATCCATGAATAGGTTACTCATCGGATGTCCATCCCGCTTTGCAGGACGGGTGCTCCATCACAACAGAAACTGTCCTCTGCTTTCCTTCCATCCATGAATAGGTTACTCATCGGATGTCCATCCCGCTTTGCAGGACGGGTGTTCCATCACAACAGAAACTGTCCTTTGCTTTTCTTCCATCCATGAATAGGTTACTCATCGGATGTCCATCCCGCTTTGCAGGACGAGTGCTCCATCACAACAGAAACTGTCCTCTGCTTTCCTTCCATCCATGAATAGGTTACTCATGGGATGTCCATCCCGCTTTGCAGGACGGGTGCTCCATCACAACAGAAACTGTCCTCTGCTTTCCTTCCATCCATGAATAGGTTACTCATCGGATGTCCATCCCGCTTTGCAGGACGGGTGCTTTATCACAACAGAAACTGTCCTCTGCTTTCCTTCCATCCATGAATAGGTTACTCATGGGATGTCCATCCCGCTTTGCAGGACGGGTGCTCCATCACAACAGAAACTGTCCTCTGCTTTCCTTCCATCCATGAATAGGTTACTCATCGGATGTCCATCCCGCTTTGCAGGACGGGTGCTCCATCACAACAGAAACTGTCCTTTGCTTTTCTTCCATCCATGAATAGGTTACTCATCGGATATCCATCCCGCTTTGCAGGACGGATGCTCCATCACAACAGAAACTGTCCACTGCTTTCCTTCCATCCATGAATAGGTTACTCATGGGATGTCCATCCCGCTTTGCAGGTCACAGAGTGTTAGACACAGCATATCTTTGTTATGTACAGCTCATTTAACGCGCCAATATTTCCGATATTTTGGTACCGAAGTTATAGATATTTAAGACAATTTTCCTCCTTCTTACTTCCTCTATAGCGGCCAAGTGAGAATCTTCTTCTCAGGTCAAAGTCTAGAATCCAATTAATCTTCGTGACTAGAGCAAGGAACTCCAACCTAAATCGAGGTGTCAGAAAATATTCAGTTAAAATGAACAAAAGTTCGTACCTAATCATTAATTATCAGATTTCACAAATTGTAATTCAAAATTAAAATTAATAAATTCTAATCATTACATATAACCTACAAAGCCTACATACAAACCGGCAGTATTTCTATAATTACCTGATTTAAAATTACAAATTTATATGTTTAAATTAAAAAAAAACACATTTGACACACTAATAAATTAAAATATAAAGCTTTAAATAAATAAATTTGGGTTGAGGTAAAAAAAAAAAACAAACAATAAAGGTAACATGAAGGTTGAAATAAAATTCTCTTCAACATCTAGTTAGAAAATGCCAAAAGCGAAAGTTTTTAGACAGGGCTTTTCAGTTCTCCTATTAAAGTGTTTAATTTAACAACATTCACATTTCCATCCGTACCAGGATACAGTTCAATTATTCCTCCAAGTCTCCACTTTAATGGCGGTAAATTTTCTTCATTTATCAGTACTAAATCATTAATATTCAAATTCAATTTATCTTTCAGCAACTTAGTTCTTCCTTTCCATTGAGAGAGACAGTCCATTCATCAATGGCTCCAGAAGCATTTGAAAAGTAGTTTAGGCAGCTTCCATCTTTCTGTTAGAGGTATTTTGTCAGAAATCAAATAGCAATAGATTTGTAATAGCATGTAAAGTAGTTCTAATTATAAACTATCCAGGTGTGAGGAGATTAAGATCTTCATGATCACTAGAGAAGGACACTAAAGATCTTGAATTCAAACATGCTTCAATTTGAATCGAAATTTATTGTCCCAGTTTATTGTATTGATTTGTTAATTACCTGCTTGGAACATAGGCAAGATTTGCAGACTACATTTCTCTGAGCTGGGTAACATTAGTTTTTCAACATTATATCTATTAATCATAAAAGATCTTCGTCAAATTGTTGCTTAGGGTGAGCAATTCTCCATGAGTTAGAACTTATCTTTCAATGGTTCTCTTTGTACCATTTGTTTCATAAAAGCTTCACAGAGACCACCAAAATGAGATGTTGTAGGGTGACCACTGAATATTTTCTTTACTGAGATGATTTTGAATCCTTTCATTAGAAGAAAGTAATGCCATGATTGTTTCAGCTCCTTGTGAGCTCCAACAAAATTGCACGAAGGGGAAAAAAATCTTCGGGCGTCTTTGCCAGAAAAAATTAATGATTGATTAACATCAATCATTAAGAATATAAATGTTTCTGTTATAAATGCTTCTGTTATGGGGTCACTGAAGATTTCAAGATAACTGGCTTTGGTGATAAAGCATATATATAAACAAATAGAGATTTTTATTGGTTTTACACCTATATCTTTTCTACGTATATATACACCTATATCAAAATCCAAACCAACTTTAAAACATATCCTATCTAATACAACACGACCGAGTTCGAAGATCAGTCATTATCTGAGTAGAAATAGTTGTTTGATTTCTAAAACATGTATAATATTTCCATATTATTTCTCAAAGAACTTCTCGGAAATTAACGACTCTGAACTTTTGTCACAGAGTTGACATTATTAATGATGTTTCCCCATGTATATTCACTGCATTCATGAAAATGTATTTTTATTATTAAGCCTGTAACGTGATGCTTAGGAAGAATAATTTTATGTTTTTGATTTTCTTAAGTATTTGAATTCCCAAATCTTCTACCATTATCAGGATGTCTTCTTTGTCAAGAAATGGATTCAATGATAATACCATATTTTACTATACAGATTTAAATTCCTTCTTGATTTTAAAATTTTAATTCCTTTAAATTTATGTATAAATTTCATGAGTTAACTGCTTTATCAAGCTCTTGTATATTTAAAAATCCAATAATTTTAGAAGCTGTTGGTTTTTCATTATTTATGAATCTTAAACACCATGCATTACGCGCTTTAATTTAGTCAAGAGGAAAGTTACGTAAGTAAATCAAATTTAGGGTTTATACTAGAAACAGAAAAACTATTGTTTGGCATTGTTCTTGAAGAATATTTTCTGATATTAAATTCGTTTCAGGAACAAATTGAATAGTTGGTAAGTTATCTTCCTTCAAACATGGGTCCATTAAAGTTAATAGGACCATTATAATGTTAGATGACTTTGAACTACGCGAATCTAAATCAGTGGATATCAGTTCCCTTGGAATATCTTTATTGAGATAGTGAAACTTGGTCCTAAATTTCAGAAACACGGTTCACAACTGAGGGTTTCCAATTGTTAGCTGAACCTTTTATCCAATGCAATATTATTTGCAAATTACTAAAAAAGAAAATAAATTTTCTTCCTAGATAACAAATAAGATTTTAAATAATCTACAATTCCAGCTGTCATTAACTCTAAACGAGGCATATTTTTTTTTTAAATGTAGACATACGACTCTTAGCAAGCTCAAAAGAAGTTGAGAATTTAGAAGCCGTCATAATCAATGATTTCTGGAATTCCGAATTTTATAGAGTTTCCTTTATGAGGGTTTCATGTTCACGTTTGAAAAAATGCTTTGTCTTCTATATTCAAAAAAAAAAAAGAAAAACTTTTGGATAAATTGAGATAAAGCAGCATCGGTGAGCATACATCTCAAAGCACCTCGTCAAGAAGTCGCTACCAACAAAATAGAATAAGAAACCTGGCATAAGAGACACTAACAACAAACTGAATTAAACAATATACCGCTTATCATGTTGTATTAATTTAATTAAAGTTTTAGAGTAGGTCCGATTTTATTTAGTAACTAGTATGAACATGATTGGTTTAGTAGTTTATTATGATTTTTAATATTCAGCAGAAAAGATTGTTCTCAAGTCTAAGCTGATCCAAAAGAGGTGTGTGCATTTTATTGCGTTATCATAGTAAGCATGTTATGCGTAATTTTAAAGTGGATATTAATTAAAACATCATAAAATACGCAATAAATTCTTAAAACAAATTTCCGTCGATTGCCAATACTTCAATAGCCGACAGAGTTGTGGTTGTTGTAAATATATAAAATGGCTATAACAAAGTAAAAATAATAATGTCAATAGAAAACTTCGTGAAGGTTAGCATGTTATTGATAAAAATCTTTTATAAATTGCAATATTTGAAAAAAAAAATATTTTCTAATATTAAGACTTTAATTTTTTCATTAAGTTACAGCTGAGTCATGCCTCATATCTTTCGTTTCTCTTTATTATCAAAATTTGGGAATCTTTAAAAAATACCCTAATAATGATTCTTTCAAGTAAAAAGAAGGCCGTTATGAATAAAGCAACGTTATGAACCACAAACTGCGACGGATTCTAACGGCTAGTATCCTAACCCTATTCGAATTCAATTTTATAATTGGGATTAAAGAAATGCCCTTAGTAAAATTCGTTTTCAAGGGTTCGATACATTTCTTCGTTCGAAATATGAATCATTCAAATCATATGAATCATTCAAATCATATGAATCATTCAAATTATATGAACCATTCAGATATGAATAATTTGAATCATTCAAATCTTTCAAATCATTTAAATAATATGAATCATTCAAATTATATGAACCATTCAAATATGAATCATTGAAATCATTTAAATCATATGAATCATACAAATTATATGAACCATTCAAATATGAATCATTTAAATCATATGAATCGTACAAATTATATGAACTATTCAAATATGAATCATTTGAATCATATGAATAATTTAAATCATATGAACCATTCAAATATAAATCAAGTGAATCATATGAATCATTCATTACATTTATTTTTTTTTTTCAAAATCTTTTAATTTTGTTCGTTACTTCTGCTGAAATAAAGCATGACAAAATAATAATAAATTTCTCTAAAGAATCAAATAATTGACTTCACAAATCTACAAAAGCAGGAAATGCTAAATGCAGCCCTAATTCACCCCAAACGCAAGAAGCAAAATCTCATTCCTTCCAAAAAAAAAAAGTCAATGTATGTCACTTCAATAATTGCAGGTTAAGAGGTTCACAGTTAAACAGTTCATTTACTCAAGGTTAAGTTACATTTGTTCACTATTCGACTCAACCAGCACAGGAAAAAAATAGTAATGACATGCTCCACAGAAAGAATGAAGATTGACAAGGCCTAAATATCCAGACAAGAACAATGACCAGGTGCACCGTGCCAGTACAAAAAACCAAAAATGGTTCACCCATTTCATTCAAAACAAGTAAAATAATAAAAAAAAATTTTAAAGTCCATTTCTACTTTTGTTTCACTATATTGCAGAAAGTCCTTATAAATAATTTTCATTCATTTTTTTAAGTTTATCTGGCGCCATCTATTGGTTGATATATGTGCAACTTAAATAAAAAAAAATTAATTAATTAATTAAATTTAATTACTGAATTAATATTTGAAAAAACTGTATTAACATCCAGTGTCATCCACTACAAGTTAAAAAAATGTATTTTAACTTGAGTGGATGAATAAAAAGTATTTTATTAACGATTGAAAATTTGAATAAGATATATATAGGGAGACTGTGAGCTAATAGAAGGAATTGAAAAGATAACGCTCACGGCAAAAATGAAGACATTTTAGTCATGGTTAGATGAGAAAATAATAAAAATGTCAACATTATCTCATGAATACATTGTATAAAAAAAGTTCATTTTCTCAAGCATTCAAACAATTCAGAACTTCGTGTGAATTATGCACATAACACTATTCTTTTGTTTGAAATTTTGAACTTCTTTTGAACTTCTTCAACTTCTTCGAACTTCTTTTAGAATTCATCTTCAACGACATTCAGGAAAATATTTATGACATTTATCTTACTTTTATGAAATAGTTAAATGTTATTATATAACTCCATCGAAAATTACATATATATATAAATTTTTTTTACAATTTAACTTACATGCTGATATAAATTATAATTCTACTTGTAATTTCTTATAGGGGCCTGATGGCCGAGCGACTAGCTATCTGGCACTTGGGGCCCCAGGTTTCGGACTTGGATCCCAACGGTGCCATAGTTGCTTGTAGGGTTCGGAATACACTTTACATCGTATGTCTCGGTTTAATACGACTTTTGGACGTAAAGCTGACAATTCTACCTTAGTATAAAAAGAAGCCATCTCCTGTCTCTAAATTGCCAGTCAGCAGATGGTCTTAGCCCACCATGGGTTATAGTGCCAGGGAGTTAGTTAATTACTACTTTCAGATAATTGGAAAATGGAAATTATACTTCTCAAAATTCTAATTAAAAATTATTCTTTTTTTATTTAAATATTTCTGTGTTTTATATGTTATTTGGTGGCTGAAAAATTTAACTATTTAAACAGACACATAAATTGTCTACTTCTTCAAACTGTCAAAGTTTAATTAAAAGTTGTTAAATTCTATTTAAAAAAATCAGTAAACATCCTAATAAACATTCTAATTCTAATAAAATAAGTCAAATTCTAATTAATACAATAAGACAAATTTAATTTAAATATTTCAGTGTTTTTTAATGTTATTAGGGGATTGTTAAGTTTTAACTATTTAAACAGACATATAAACTTTTACTTCTTCAAATTGTCAAAGTCTGATTAAAAGTTGTCAAATTCTAATTAAAAATCAGTAAACATCTAATAAACATTCTAATTCTAATAAAATAAGTCAAATTCTAATTAATAAATAAGACAAATTTGATTTAAATATTTCAGTTTTTAATATTATTTGGGGTTGACAAGTTTCAACTATTTAAACAGATACATATATTGTCTACTTCTACATAATCACATAATTTATTGATTTAAAATTTTAACTTTTAAAATAGAAAAACATAATATAATCCTTTTTACAAATAATTAATATTATAGCTAATACAAGTTTTATAATATTAAGTATTAATAAAAACCTATTATATTAAGGTATGTATTATAATTATATATAATCCTATAAACGCATACCTAATAAATTCTGAAACATAGAAAATAAAATCTATTTTCACTGATCTAAATAATTAGCATAAATGAAGTAATATAATCACTTGATAAAAGATTTCAAAATTTAAATAATATATAAATATTATTATATAAACTTTTTGTAAAAAAATATTATTCGATCTAACATATATTTAAAACAGTTTCATTACTTTAAATATTTAATTATTTCATACAAATTATTTCTTTAAACATAATAATTATAATTCAAAGTATAATATAAAACATCATACTTAAAACACCCAAAAAATATAGACCGACTACTTAAAATAGACCAACCTCAAAAAATATTTTGAAGAATACCATAAATAATATGTATACATATATAAAATAAAACAGAATTCACGAACACTATTTTCAATATTGCAAAGCTACATTTCACAGTGGAAAAATCTTCCACGATCATAAAGAACAATTTCTTTTTCAGTTCGCCAAATGAAACTACTTAAATATTCATTCCATCTGAAGGACTCCAAAAGATTTCCCATTTGATGGAAAATACAAATTTCAAGAAGTAATTCTGGTAGAAAAGAGTTGCAGCAGAGGATACATAGTGATTTTCTCGCTGATGCAGTACTTACTACCTCTAGAGAGAGGAAAGCAAGAAACCAATACTTCGCCAGTGTTTTAGCAAGAAGGATGAAAAAAAAATGGAAAGTTAAATTCAGGCGGTAGTTTAAAAATACCAAAAACATGCATAGAAAACATCCATTGATTTTTTTTTTCAAAATTTCGAATAAAATATGTCAGGTGTAATGGTATATTTTGATATGTTGTTATAAGTTTGATGTTTTTTTATTGAAAAAATGGAAATGCATAGTAAGTCGAGATTGTTTATAGATGTTTAGATTTTTCTTACATTTTTTCAGTTATAAGTATAGTTTATTTAAAGTTTTTTCTTTTGAAATGTTGTTAGAGGATGATTTTTAATTTAGTTAAGTTTAAATATGCGCATCGTTCAGTTAACAATAATACATTCGCGCAATTAACAACGATACATCGTGTTTGCACCAAGTTCTGTATACGATCAACAATGCATCGGGCAATTAGTAATGATGTATTGTAACAATTAGCAACACTAAATCGTGCAATTAGCAACAATACATCGTGCAACCAGCAACAATACTTTGTAGCAGTCAGCAACGATGCATCGTGCCATTAGCATCATCGTAGAAAAAAAAAGGAAAAATTAAAATTAAAAACAATTATAAATTATCAAAAATAGAAAATTACATTTATTACTAATCACACAAAAACCCTATAATATAATTTTTGAAATAAATATTACTCAATCCAACATATATTAAAAACAATTTCATTATTTTGTATGTTTAATAAATTCATACAAAATATTTCATTAAACATAGCAACAATAATTCAAATATATGAAACATCATATTTTGAAAATTCCACGATAAATGTTGAAAGCTTACTTAAAATAAACCAATCTTAAAAAAATATTTTGAAGAAAAATAACACGCATACATACATATAATAAAACAGAAATCACGAACTCCACTTTCAGCATTGCAAAGCTTCATTTCACAGTGGAAAAATTTTCTACGATCATAAAGTACAATTCCTTTTTCAGTTCGCCAAATGTGAAACTACTTAAATATTTATTCCATCTGAAGGACTCCAAAAGATTCCCCATTCCATGGAAAATATAAATTTCAAAAGTAATTCCGGTTTGAAAATTGTTGCAGCACAGGATACATAGTGATTTTCTCGCATATGCAGTACTTACTACCTCTAGAGGGGGAAAGCAAGAAACCAATCAATGTTTTAGCAAGAAGGATAAAAAAAAAAAAAAAAAAAACAATGGAAAATAAATGCATTCGGTATTCTAAAAATACCAAAACATCCAATGATTTTTTTTTCAAAATTTCGAATAAAATATGTCAGGCGTAGCGGCATATTTTGATATGTTGTTACAAGTTTGATGTTTTTATTGAAAAACGGAAACGCATAAGTATAAAGTGGAGATTGTATGTAGATGTTTAAATTTTTTTCTTACATTTTATTTAGTTGTAAGTATATTTCATTTAAATTTTTTTTTTTCCTTTTGAAATGTTTAAGTTTGTTTTATTAATTATAAATTGTTTTATTAACTAGTTATTAATTTATTAATTATTTGATTTTTATTTTAGTAAAATTTATACAAGTGCATTGTTGCAATTAGCAACAATTTATCGTGAAATTAGCAAAGATACATCTTGCAGTTAATAACAATACATCCTGCAATTAGCAACGATGCTTTGTGCAATTAGCATCGTTGTAGGAAAACGGAAAATATTTTTGATGGAACCATGATAAATATGGAATGAATACTTAAAATAGACCAATCTTAAAAAAAATTTGAATCTTGCATAAATAACACGCAAATACATATAATAAAATAAAATTCACGAACTCTACTTTCAATATTGCAAAGCTTCATTTCACGATGGTGAAATTTTCTACGATCATAAAGTACAATTCTTTTTTCAGTTCGCCACATCTGAAGCTACATAAATATTCATTTCATCTGAAGGACTCCAAAAGATTCCCCATTCAATGGAAAATATAAATTTCGAGAAGTAATTCTGGTTTGAAAATTGTTGCAGAACAGGATACATAGTGATTTTCTTGCTCATGCAGTACTTACTACCTCAGAGGGGAAAGCAAGAAACCAATACTAACCAGTGTTTTAGCAAGAAGGATGAAAAAAAGGAAAAAAAAAAATGTAAGGCAGTATGTAAAAAGGCAGTCTAAAAATGCCAAAATATCCATTGATTTTTTAAAATTTCGAATAAAGTATGTCAGGCGTAGCGACATATTTTGATATGTTGTTATAAGTTTCATGTTTTTTACAGAAAAACGAAAATGCATAAGTATAAAGTCGAGATTGTTTATAGATGTTTAGATTACTTTCTTAAAATTTTTTTTTTTAGTTGTAAATATATTATAGTTAAAGTTTTTTTTTTTTCTTTTTTGAAACATATTTGTTAGAGAAAGATTTTTATTTTAGTTGATTTTAAGTATGTGATTTCAATTGGTATTGTTGTAGAATAACTGAAAATATTTATAAATAGTTTGATATTTAACAACCTATGTTTTTAAAATAATTTTATTCAGGTGATCGTATAAGTCCATCTGACGCTCAGTGCCACAGGTCTTGGGTGCGAGTCCCGGCGGCACCATGAATGATTGTAGTGGTTCGGAATCATCTTTAAAACCGTAGGTTCCTATCAAATATGACTGTAGAGTGTGGTGTGTAGAGCTGACAATCGTATCCGTAAAAGGAAAACTTTTACTGTCTTGAAATATGCCAGTAGTATAGGTGGAAAGGGTGTTAGTGCGATGGAATTAGTAATTTCAGATTAAAACAAACGAAATTATATTTCTCAGAATTCTAATTATATATATTTCAACTTTTATTTAATTATTTCAGTGTTTTTTTATGTTATAGGGTGGTGGTTGAGTTTTAACTATTTAAACAGACATGTATATTGTCTAATTCTTCATAGTCTAAGAATTCAGTGATTTAAAATTTTAACTTTTAAATTATAGAAACGTAATTAATAAAATAATAAAATTAAACGTAATTAATAGAATTTTATTGAAAAAAAAGGTACTCGATCAAAATATATTTAAAACAATTTCATTACATCGGATAATTAATTAATTCATACAAATTATTTCATTAAACAAATAACTGTTCATTAAACAAAAACAAATAAAACATATAAAACCTCATACAGAACCATTATTTAAAATAGACAAATCTTAAAAAATAGGTTGAAGAATACCATAAATAACATGCAAACATACATATCATAAAACGGAACTCACGAACTCTACTTTCAACCTTGCAAAGCTTCATTTCAAAGTGGAAAAATTTTTTACGATCATAAAGTACAATTCCTTTTTCAGTTCGCCAAATGTGAAACTACTTAAATATTCATTCCATCTGAAGGACTCCAAAAGATTCCCATTCAATGGAAAATATAAATTTCAAGAAGTAATTCTGGTTTGAAAATTGTTGCAGCAGAGGATACAGAGTGATTTTCTTGCTGATGCAGTACTTACTACCTCTAGAGCGGAAAGCAAGAAACCAATACTTGTCACTGTTTTAGCAAGAAGGATGAAAAAAAAATGGCAAAGTGAATTCAGGCGTAGTCTAAACATACCAAAAACATCCTTTGATTTTTCTTTTAAATTTTGGAACAAAATATGTCAGGTGTAGCGGCATATTTTGATATGTTGTTACAAGCTTAATGTTTTTTTATTAAAAAAAAATGGAAATGCATAAGTATAAAGTCGAGATTGTTTATAGATGCTTAGATTTTTTTTTTCCTTTACATTTATTTTTAGTTGTTAGTATAGTTTATTTAAAATATTTTTTTTCGTTTTGAAATGCTTTAAAGAATTTTTTTATTTCAGTTAAGTTTAAATATGTGCATCGTTCGAAGTAGCAATAATGCATCGCGCAATTATCAACGAAGTATCGTGTATGCACCGTGCTAACAATGCACTGTGCCGTGTACACGAGCAACAATGCATTGTGCAACTAGCAACAATGATTCGTAGCAATTAGCAACGATGCGTCGTGAAATAAGCGTTTGTAGAAAAACGGAAAATATTTATAAAAATATGATAATTAATAATTTATTTTTAAAAGGATTTTATTCAGATGATTTTATAAATTGGAGGCCTATTTGTCAAGGGACCAGAGCTCTGACTCTCGATGCCATGGGTTTCGGACTCGAGTCCTGCGATACCATGGATGTTTGTAGTGTTTCGGAATGAACTTTAAATCGTACGTCTAGGTCTAAATATTGCAGAGAGTTGAACATAGGGTTGACAACCCTATCTTATAGAAAGAAATCTTCTACTGTATCAAAATATGTCATTAAACAGAAGGTCATCGTCCAGCATGTACTGCAGTGCCAGTGAGTCAGTTATTTATAATTTTGATAAAAGCAAACGAAATTACACTTTTCAAAATTCTAATTAAAAAATAGGTCAAATTTTCTTGAAATATTTCAGTGGTTTTCTTATGTTATTAGATGATTGTCAAGTTTTAACTATTTAATCAGACATATATATTGTCCACTCCTTCACAAATTCTGAATTTAGTGATATAAAATTTTAACTTTTAAAGGAGAGAAACTAAATATAAAATATTTTTTTAATAATTAATAATGTATTTAACGCAAATATTTAATTAAAATTATTAAAGATAGAAAATAAAAATATATTTTCGAATGATCTAATTAATTAATAAAAATTGAGTAATACAATCATTTGATAAAAGTTTTTACAACTTTAATTACATAAAAGGCTATAAATAAATTTCTTGAAAAAATATTACTCGATCCAACATACATTTAAAACAATTTCATTAATTTAAATATTTAATAAATTCATACACATTATTTCATTAAACATAACAGCAATAATTCAAATATATAAAACATTATACTTTGATAAAACACGATAAATATTGAAAGATTACTTAAATAGACCAGTCTTAGAAAATATTTTGAAGAATCCATAAATAACATGCATACATACATATAATAAAAAAGAATTCACGAACTCTACTTTTAACATTGCAAAAAGCTTCATTTCACAGTGGAAAAATTTTCTACGATCATAAAGTACAACTCCTTTTTCAGTTTGCCAAATGTGAAACTACTTAAATATTCATTCCATCTAAAGGACTTCAAAAGATTCTCCATTCCATGAAAAATATAAATTTGAAAAAGTAATTCCGGTTTGAAAATTGTTGCAGCAGAGGATACATAGTGATTTTCTTGCTGATGTAGTACTTACTACCTCTACAGAGGAAAGCGAGAAACCAATATTCGTCTGTGTTTTTAACAAGGAGGATGAAAAAAAAAAAAATAAATGGAAAATAAATGCAGGCGGTACTTTAAAAATACCAAAACATCCATTGATTTTTTTTTTCAAAATTTCGAATAAAATATGTGAGGCGTAGCGGCATGTTTTGATATGTTGTTACAAGTTTGATGTTTTTTATTGAAAAACGGAAATGCATAAGTATAAAAGTCCAGATTGTTTATATATTATTTTTCCAGTTGTAAGTATATTTTATTGGAGTTTTGTCCTTTTTGACATTTGAGCTTATTAGAGAAAGTTTTTTTTTGTTTTAGTCAAGTTTAACTATGTGATTTAATTAGCATTGTTGCTGCAAAACGTAAAATAGTAGTTTATAATTAACTTATAGTAGTAATTACTTAATAGTAGTTTGATAATTAACTTATTTTAAAATGATTTTTTTAAGCGATCTAATAAGTTATTATTGGATGAATTTAAATTTTGATAACATTTCTAAGAAAAAATATGTGATTTAATTAGCATCGTTATATGAAAACGGAAAATATTCATAAATAGTTTGATAAATAAAAATTTATTTTAAGACGATTTTACTTAGGTTGTCATATAAGTTCTTGTTGGATGAATTTAAATGTTGGTAACATTTCTAAGAAAATGAATAATTTATCAGAAGAAAATTTTTTAGTTTTTAGTGTTATAATTACTATATAAATATAAATAAATAATACATACATATGTGATTAAAATAAAATTCTGATTACTTTTTAGTAATAATAGATAATGGATAATTGAATAAAATAATAATAGATAATGGATAGATACCTGAAATTACAAGTATGCAAACATGTTACAATTGAGAGAAATATTTCTAAATGTGGCAAATATTTGATCTCCAGAGTAATGATATGTCACTCACCTGAAATTAAAATAAAATTTATTAAGTATATATTTTATTACAATTAAACTTATACAAAACATACAAAATAAAATGATTTAAAACTGTACTTTAATTTTTTGAATACTAAACAAAAATGTTTTTATTCAATTTATGTTTCAGGATTGGAAAAAATTGGAAATCTTAATAAAATTAAAATTAAAATATTTCTATTTTTGATTAGAAAGAAGATTAGTTTATTTTTTAATATTGAGATATTCCATCGTAGGGAAATTTCATATTTTAAATAAATATCATGAGATTTTATAATGAAATATTATCTGAATATATTAATAAAATGAAACAGCTTCTTATAAATATTTATGCTATCAATCAATTTTAGATTAGATGTTTCTCAACATTTTATATAAAAACTCATCAACAATATTTTAATACAAAATAATAGTGCAAGGAGTGTAAAAGTTATTAATTGGATTATTAACGTTATTAGCTATTTAGTCGTTCATTTGCGATTTTAATAGCTTGTATTTGATCTAAATTAATCTAATTTGTAAAATAATTTTATCACCAGAAACGAAACAATCAAAAAATAATTTAATAAAAATTCAAACCTGAAGGTAAACTACCTGTTTTTTTAGGTAATTAAATTTTTTTTACAAATTAAATATTTTATTACTTTCCAATACTCTAAATAAAAATAAATGAGAATGATAATTTTCACTAATATAAACATTGAAAAATTATATCATTAACTAATTTTTAGAAATGAAGAATTTTTATATCATTAATCAATAACTTGAATTTAAAACTCAAGTTTTCCAAGACTTTAATTCATTTAACATATTATCTTTGTTTTCAATTATCAATTTCTAATGTTGATTCTCTCCCTGTATATTTTTGCAATTTTTATTATGAAAATTAAAACAAGGATTTAGCTTAACAACAATGTTATAACTCACTGCCATATCATGACTTTTAAAATTATTGAAAGAAATCAACAACATATTATGTATCTAAATATTGTGTTGCTGTTCAATACGATAATTATAAATAATTGAGAATGATAATTTTCACTAATATAAACCTTGAAAAGCAAGATTTATATCATTAACCAATTTCAGAAATGAAGACTTCTTTTCATAACATTAATCAATAAATTAGATTTAAAACTCTAGTTTTTCATATTTTATTTTTGTTTTCAATTATTATTTTCTAATGTCGATTCTATTTTATTTTTATAATTTTTTATTATGAAAATTAAAACAAAAAATTAGTTTAACAACACATTTATAATTCGTTACCATCTCATGAATATGGAGTTTATCAATAAATTTATTGAAAGAAACGAACAACATATTATATATCTAAGTATATTTTTATTGTGAAATAATATAATTATAAATAATTGAGAATGATAATTTTCACTAATATAAACATTTAAAGCAAAATTTGTATCATTAACCAATTTCAGAAATTGAAACTTCTTTTCATGTCATTAATCAATAAATTAAATTTAAAACTAATTATTAGTATTATTATTTCCTAATCTACTATTATTTAAAACCCAAATTATTATTATTAATTATCCTAATATTAATTATTCTTATATTATTAATTATATAATATTAATTTTTCTTATATTATTAATTATCCTATTATATTATTCTTATATTATTAATTATCCTAATATTAATTATTTCTTATAATAAATTATATAATTCCCTTATTTCCTAATGTATTATTATTTCCTTAATCAATTATTATTTCCTAATGTCGATTCTAATTTATTTTTATAATTTTTTATTATGAAAATCAAAACAAGAATTTAAGTCAACAACACTGTTATAACTCGCAGCCATCTCAGGAATATAGAGTTTATCATTAAATTTATTGAAAGAAATCAACCACAATAAATAAATAAATAAACGGCCGCATCGCGACTGAAGGCTTATTGTCAAAAACGTTGCCATCCCATGTGGTTAATGAAGAAATAATTAGATTGCTTTAGATGAACCAGGGGTATTGTGATTTAAAATTCTCCTGCATTTAATAAAGCAACAAAATTTCCTGTTTCATACAGCGAAGATTAGAAGAACAAAAAGCTGGTTCTCCATTCAATAGTGCCGCATTAAATATTATTTTCTTTGTTAAAAATAAGATTTCAAATCGCGCTGTAAGATAAAATTAAAACGACATCACTTCCAGCACACTATAGTGTTTCTGATATTTGACAGTTTTATTAAACTTTTCGTGACAGCCATTATTTCATTATCTGAAATGTTTGGGAACTTTTAGAGTTGCGTTTTAGTACAGAAATTAATGTATTGATTAACATTCCTTGCTTGAAAAATGATACAAGAAGTAATTTTGATCCTAATACAATATACGTATACCTTACTCATCAGATAATATTAGGTATTTGTTTGAATTAATAAGTTTTCGCTAAATAAAACAAATAGTGTCAATATAATTTGAAATGTATTTTATAATAAAATATCCGTATTATAAATAAGGTATTAATTATATTAAAGTAAATAAAAGGGTGGTACTAGATTTTCGAGTGATTAACACACGGTAATTATTAAAATTTGCTAATACAACCACTACACAACAACACATAACACATAAAGCACAATTATACATCAAATATTTACAAAATCATCTAAAAAGCACGTCCATTGAAAGGTCTGTGTACTGCCCTGGTCCATCCGTACTGCTCCGAACTCTACACTCGACTCCCCACAATCCCTTTTTTGTTTCTCCCTCTTGCATTATCGGTTCTAAAGTCTACAGGGCGAAAAAAAAGTGCAAAGTCTAACGTAGCGTCAACTTGCTTTTGATATGAACGTGCAAAGTCCAAAGTCTAACGTAGCGTCAACTTGCTTTTGACATGAACGTGCAAAGTCCAAAGTCTAACGTAGCATCAACTTGCTTTTGAAATGAACGTGCAAAGTCCAAAGTCTAACTTAAGGGTCAACCCGTCCTTGAAAGTAGGATCTATCATCCTTGAACACTTCCTCGTCTGCTTTATAATTTGTTATGGGAATGCATGGAATCCTTACTGTATTACTTTATTTTCGTTCAAACAGAGATCAATTAATGAATTAATTTCAGAATTTGTTAAAAATTATTTTGTTATAGAAAATTAGAAATAAGTTAATTTCCAATGTTACATTTTTAACTAAAAAAATACGTATCACCATACAGCATATAATGTTCCACCATTTAATTTCACTTGAAAGATATTTATATGAATTAATTTCTCATGAGAATAAAATAATTCTGTATTAAAACAGCCAAAAATTTATTCTCGACATTTATTATTTATAGAAATATTACTACTTTTGTCTAGAAAAAAAGAAAGATACAATTATTATTATAGTTCCTAAAAAAAATACTACACTTAAATTGAAAAGTTCGACTGTTTTGATTCTGACCGCAGACAACCACCATTCAGTGGAGATTAAAACTAAAGAAAAGAACTCCTGGAATGATATATTTTATTTCTGGAATTTCTAGAGGAAACATTAAATCCCATTTCTACCGACATCATTAGAGAAAAGTGAAAACATGGAAAAGGAATAATGAAAAAAATGAAAGTATGGGATTTGGAAAAATAAAGTATTTGAAAGTAATTTATTATTTGAAATAGTCATTAAAACTTTTCTTTTGTTGCTATGATTAATATTCATGCCCTCCATTTTTGATGTTTGTCTCAAAGAGAATTTGTAATTCAGGCAATGAAAATAATTTCATATTTTATTATCATTTACGGTAGCAAAATTTGTATAATTTTTGGGATATAAAGATATTTATCTGTAAAACTTATGTATTTAGGGACAAAAACGGTGCACATATTTTACAACATATATATATATATAATTATATATATATAATTGTCATATATATATAAATAATTTACTAAATAATTTATAGAATTATATATATACAAACGTAATTTAAGTTACAGTTTGACAATTAAAATTACAAGCGGAATAAAAATAAATTAATGATACATTATTTACTTTGAATTATATGTTAAAATAAATTTCCTTTTAATAATTCGAACAATTTTATGAATTATGTAATTCATTTTAAAAATTAGCTTCACTTATGGAAAATATAAATAATTATTTAAATTTCAATGCTTTAGTTAATTATTTAATTTCAATGCCTAGTTTGAACGGAAATTGAATTTAGTTCAAATAATATCTCATACATATAATTTTTGATTTACAAATTGTGAATGAAAGGTTCGTTTTGATTATAACTCAAATATAGAAAAAATAAAAATGTGTATACAAAAAGTGTACATTACAAAATACACGGCAAAAAAAAACGGTATTTATTTAAGTAAAATTAAAAAAAAAAAAAAATTGTTTAAGAACTGTTATGTATAACATGTTATTATGTGAGACTGTTAACATAACATAAAGTTATTAAGAGTGAGACTGTTATGTCATAACCAATATTTTAAAAATTTAACTTGGAAAAATCTTTAACCTTTTAAGGGAAAAAAAGGGACTGAAAATATTTCTGATTCTACAAGGCAACTCAACATGATATGATTACTGTTTTCAATTTGAGGTAGGTAGTATTTCCATCTGTTTGATTTGTTTCCATCTGTTTGAGATAGGTAGTATTTTCATCTATTTGAGTCAGGTAGTATTTCCATCAATTTGAGGTAGGTAGTATTTCCATCTATTTCAGATAGGTAGTATTTCCATCAATTTTGAGAGTAGGTAGGGATAATTTCCATCAAGTATTTCCATCAATTTGAGATAGGTAGTATTTCCATAAATTTGAAGTGAAATTTCATCAAGATAGGTAGTATTTCCATCTATTTGAGATAGGTAGCATTTCCATCTATTTGAGATAGGTAGTATTTCCATCAATTTGAGTCAGGTAGTATTTTCATCAATTTGAGGTAGGTAGTATTTCCATCTATTTGAGATAGGTAGTATTTCCATCAAATTTGTAGAGTTGAGGTAGTATTTCCATCAATTTGAAATAGGTAGTATTTCTATTAATTTGGTATGTAGTATTTCCATAAATTTGAAGTAGGTAGAAATTTCATCAATTTGAGATAGGTAGTATTTCCATCCATTTGAGATAGGTAGTATTTCCATCTATTTGAGGTAGGTAGTATTTCCATCAATTTGAGTCAGGTAGTATTTCATCTATTTGAGATAGGGATAATCAATTTTCCGGTAGTATTTCTATTAATTTGAGGTATGTAGTATTTCCATAGAAATTTCATCAATTTGAGATAGGTAATATTTCCATCAATTTGAGTAGGTAGGTAGTATTTCCAATTTGAGTCTATTTGATATAGGTAGTATTTCCATCTATTTCAGATAGGTAGTATTTCCATCAATTTGAGTCAGGTAGTATTTCATCAACTTGAGGTAGGAATAATTTCCATCAATTTGAAATCGGTAGTATTTCTATTAATTTGAGGTATGTAGTATTTTCATAAATTTGAAGTAGGTAGAAATTTCATCAATTTGATGTAGGTAGTATTTCTATCAATTTGACATTCATATTTTTTCATAATACCAAAAAGTTAGACAATATTTCATCTATAATTTAATATAGTTAGATTTAATCTAATTAGATAGGCTAATTTTTTTTTATATATTATTATTGTATAAAAATATTTATCAATATTTATCTGACTATATATCTTTTTCGTGGCGTAATTATCAGAATATTGGTATGCATTACAAGATTGTTGTCATCATCAGAAGGAACATAAAAACTAAAACGAAGGAATAATTTTTTTAAGTAAAATGGATTTGAATAAAAATAAAATAAATAGTTTTATAGTAATGCCTTTTCTCAATTTATTTCATAAGGAAATGATTTTATATTTATATAACGTAAGTATAAATAAAAATGCTGTTCAAATTTGTACAGATGGCAGCAAGAGTGACCAAGGCTGTTCTGATGGTGGTGTCTTCATTAAGATTCCCACTGTTACATTTAGACTTAAGAATAGAAATTCTAATTTCAGCTTTGTTTTCAGATGCGAACTGATCGCTATCGAGTGAGACCTGAGCTATGTTGAGAATGTTGTTCAACACAATTTTGCGGATAGATGAATACTCACTGACAGCCGATCCTCAGTTCGACATCTAAGTAACTGAACAAACGTTGGAGAAAGGCCTAGTATTTATATTCTGAAATTGCTTTCTTGACTTTCGATTAATTCCGAGGTGCACATCCAATGAATTCTTTCGCAGGTTGGCAAAAATGGCGACGAATTGCGGATTCTCTAATAGAGGTTGCTTCTTCGGAGACTTCTCAATCCGACTTAAACTGGGATGTTCTCCGAATTTGAGAAAACAATTAAGGATCTCTGGAATATCCTTCCAGCACAAGACTAGTATTCGAAAGATTGCCCTGGTGGTGTACTGCATTTTGGGCGCCATCGAAGTCAACAAACTTGCTTATCACATTTCACCTGTGGACTCTATTATGAAAGAGAGCGGAATGTTTTTGGGACCTGCACCAAGTGTAGGACTTCTCAAACATCGCCCGTCTATATTTTAAACTTCGTTTATTTTACATTGGACGTGGGTTTTACTGAACTTCTTCTGCTCTTGGACTTTTTAGAGGCTTATGGACTTATATAGCTAGACGATTTCGGGGATCAGAAACAACAACAACATAATATAAGAATATGCCTTACATATCATATAAATTTGAACAATAGATATTGTCATAAAAGGTCATATAGCTCTCTATAAATAAGTTATATACATAAAAGATAATGTCACATTGAAGCATAATAATTATTCAGAAGTAGATATTTATCATTATTATTTTTTAAATATTAATTTTTGTGTAATGTTACAGGAATTATGTTAGTGAATGAGGATTATTTTAATTATACATTGTTGCAAAATGTACAAATATCATGGCATGACAATGTCACATTCACACGTGATAAGTAATTAAAAATTTAATTCAATTAAAGATATTAAATTTTTTTGAAAGGATCTAAATATGATAACACATACGTTGTCTTTTCACTGGCAATATGATTACGTAAATAACAGAAATAAATTTAAAATTATACACAAAATTTTAAAATTCCTTGCATAGTTTATGAATACAGTTAAAACAAAAGGTTAAAATTCAGAATTTTTGGTTACAAAAATTAAATAAAAATTCCTTTTTATTTCATATTATTAAATTTGAATGTCTTATTTATAGTTAAACAATTGTAATTCCCTAAAAATTAAATAAATTCCTACAAATTAAATTATAAACCAATAATATTTAACTAGTTCTAAGTTGAAATATAGAACTTATATATTATTGTGAACTTTATTACAGACATAAATGGATTAAGTATTTTTAATAAAGTTTATTTCATACCATTGTACACGAATTGGAAAATTAAATCTTAAAAAACACAAAATAAAAATGAAATTTCTTTACCACCAAAATTAAGGATATGCAAAAGTAATAGGAATTTTTTATTTTATTAGAGAAACCATTGTTAAATTATGAAAATAAACTTACAAATGAAACCTATGTGAAAAACAAGAAGTAATTTAAAGTGAGACTTTAGTGCTAGGAATCAAACGGCAAATTATTTCGCACGTTATATTAACGCAAGAAGTAAAAATTTTATAGCGGAAATATTAAAAGTTAAATTTAATTTGAGCAATACGCCATTAAATTCTTTGCAAATAAAACTTAATTATTGGAGATACAGCTAAAAGAAGCACTCTGCTTTATCTTTGTAGTTAAGCCTAACTTGTAAATGCGATTTCATTGTTCAACGTGACACTGTCTATGGTATCAATAGCTTGAACAAAAAATTAATTTACTTTTAACTAAAGATTATGGTAAATACTCCAAGATTTCCCAGGCGACGATGAATTTAATAACTAAATAGTACAATAGTTTAATTTAAAGAACGATGACATAAGAATTTTATTCATATGTTCAATAAAAACGTTTTAATCTTGTTATTTTTGATGGCTATGGCGGCCAAAGTGTTCGAAATTAAATGCTTTGTCCAATATTAGCGCCCTGCTGGTTTTTGCATTGACGAAAAGGTTTAAATGGAGATTAAGTCGGAGAATCGTATTTAAAAATAAATAAAATATTTTCAATTTTGCGGTTCCTGTAAGGGATATAGATAATTAATTTCCAGAGAGATACGATGACGTTTTCCCGCCTTTTTTTGTGGTTAACCTCTAATAGAATTCAAAGAAAATTAATTTAAATCGGAAAAGAAGAATTTGGGAAAAGGAAATCCGGTTAAACTTTTAATCTTACTTAAGTTTTATTTTTTTTTTTCTTTTTCTTTTTAACCTCAACAAAATTTAGCAACAATCGCCAGAAGAAGTAAAGACCATTGATAGAAAATCCCAAAAAGAAAAAGAATTAACGAGTACAAATGAGATTTCTTTGGCAACATTCTTAAAAGAAAGAATTCTTAATTGTTTTTCCACCGTGTTCTTTAACGGTAAAATCTCAAAGAATGCACACAAAAAAAAGTTCCCTAGTTAACCTCTTAAATATTCATTTATTTTTAATGTATGCGGTGAAGAAGAAGATTTTTGATTCGGGTGATTATTCTGTTCTTTGTTTTTTGTTTTCTTAATAAATAAGAATAATTTCGTAGAATTTCAAAAGAAAGATTTGTAGCTTGATTACAAATGTGTTTGATTTTTGTTGAACACTTGAGATTCATCTGTTGCTAATTGCTTGCAAGAGTATTTAATATCTTTAACTAGACAATATTTTTAAGTTGGTTTTATTTTATACTAGACAATATTTTTAAATTGGTAATTTCTTTTTAAATCTCAGTGGCAGTATGTTATTTTACAAATAGTCTATTCTATCATTTAGAAAGTAATATAAAAAAAAAATTTAAAGTAAATTCCTACTTTTTTTCACTACATTGCAGAATATACTTTATAAATAATTTCCATTCATTTTTTTTTAAAGTTTATCTGGCGTCCTCTATTAGTAGATATATGCAATTTAAAGCTAAAAAAAACTAAAATTAATTAATTAAATTTAATTACTGAATTAATATTTGAAAAACCGTATTATCAACCAGTGTCATCCACTACAAACTCAAAAAAATGTATTTGAACTTGAGTGGGTGAATAAAAAGTATTTTATTAACGATTGAAAATTTGAACAATATATATATAGGGAGAGTGTGAGCTAATAGAAGGAAATGAAAAAATAGTTTTACAGAGCTACTTTGCTTTAATATTAATTGAACATTTAAATTAAAACAATTATTAAGCTTTTTGCATAACTGTTCATAATTCATCATGCATATTAACGTTTCTTAAATTATCTTTATTAATCCGCCAATAAAAACAAAGTTTAACAATAAGTTTCATAATTCTTTCTAAAATATATCTTCAAATAAATAATGTATGCAAATATTTCAAGACATTCATTTAAAAATATATTAAAAACATGCCCAATATGCAGTATTTCTTAGTAATAATTACTTAGGAAGTGTATAATCGTATCAATAATAATGAAATAAGATTTTGTTATAAAAGTACTAAAAATATTATTTTGTTTGGATAATTATTTTATAAATATTTAAACTTAAAATCTTACTTTTAAATATTTGAAATAGAAGATTCAATAGAAATAATAATTATGAATTGTTTATGATAAAATGATGATCTATTTAGAAGAACATTTCTAACCACAAGAGACCTTTCTGAAGTCGAATCGCCCGCACTGACATCTATAACAGTGGCACGTTGAGAAATTGAAATATAAGAATCATCAAATATTTTCCATATAACGAAAAAAATATTATTATATTTTAAAAAATTATATTGTATTTAAAAAGAAAGACGAATATAATTTCAAAATATGTTCAAAACCAGGTTAATGGACATGCTATGTAGACCAAATATCCTTTATTAAAGCCTGTCTAGTACGCTAGATGTGGACTATATGTTACAGTCCTTGATGCTTGACAATATAATCAAAATTACGATTGTTAACCCTTTGCACTCGAGGGCTCCGGAGCGGAGCCACTTAAAATTTGTCTTCAAGCACGAGGGCTCCGCTACGGAGACAATGCAAATAACAATATAAATAAAGCGTTTCTTTTAATTCGTATATCAAACTTACGTGTGAATATGATCTTTTCACTAAAATCGCTTCGAGGTGCTGGTAATACGAATGAAAAAAAAAACTTCGAGTGCAAAGGGTTAAAGATCAAATATTCGCAAAAGTGTTATTAGTTATTCTTAAAAATTAAAAATAAGATTAAATCTTCATCCTTTTCAGCAGTTTCATTCCAAATTTGACCCTTGCTACAGTTTCCTATAAACCTCCATCACAACGCTTTATCATAAAAGTATAATGACGAAACTTTTAATAATATTCAAATATTCTTCGTTGATATTCCACTTTTTTTGTGTCAACCTTCACTGGTTTTGTGGTGAAGTAGTCACATTTATCATAAAAACCTATTTTTTAAACTGTCAATGAAGAATTTAATCTGGAAAAAGAAGTTTATAAAGCAATGATACACAAACTGTAAAAACCGCGGAATATAAAATATAAAAAGTTAGTAAAGAATTTTATGTGGGCTATTACATTGAATTCATAAGTCGTTTTAAAATTTGAACTGATTTCTTTTCGAAAAAATAAACACATAAATGATTAATATGGTCTCGATTTACTTTTTTTATTATTCTATTTCTATTTACAAGTATATTTAAGTCTGCAGATTTATGGATTTAAATATATTAACTTGCAATATTAATCTGCCAGTTGACAGACGACCTTGGCCCACCATGCGGCTGTTGCGCCAGTGAAGAAGTTTGCAATATTCACAGCTACATTATTGTGGATGATTTAAAAATTAAGCATTTTTTTTGGTAATCCATTAAAATATATATTGAATTCTTCAAAGAATTATCGTGGTTTACGCCTTGATAGGAAGAATGGAATTGCGAATCTTAATAACTCACGATTCTGACGTGTTAAAAATATATTAAAAAACTGTTTTCTTTTGAAAAGGCTGCATCTAGGCAATTGTATTTTGAAAAACTTTTTATATCCTATTTTTCAATAAATTTAAGTCAATGTTTTTATAAAACTCAAATGTATGTTTTTATGAATATTATGCCGGATGATGTTCCTTTTTTTCAGTTTTCTTCAAAATCTGAATTTTTAAAAAAAATTACTCATTTTATGTTCTTTTAGAGTAAAACTGAGATACAAGGAGGACTTAAATAATCCCCAAGAACCCCCTCTCCCTTAAATAATCCAAGAATCATTCACGAAGGAAGGTCAAATCAATATATAAATTATTTGCCATGGTTCAGAAATGTGTTGACCATGAGGTGCATGCAGCTTCACCGCGGTCAATACTCATCGTGCCATTTCGTGAATAATGTCCATTGTAGCATTTCTTTCGGCAGGTCAAATCATATTTTAAAAAAAATAATCATTCTATAAAAATAATATAATTGACATTGCAAACTAAACATTGAAGCTTCTTCCAATAATGTGTTTCTTATCTTGTTACATGTTCCAAATCTTTTTACTATCAAACCATTAATTCAACTATATTTGCTACAGGAATTTATTGCGTATTATATAGGATTGATAAAATCAAATTCCACTTTAAAATAACTGTTAATATAGCAGCTGGGGTTGTTGCTACCCATTGCAATAAAATGAACAAGTGGTTAAAAGCGTTTTTCAAGAATAAATAAAAACAAATATCGATAAAGTTTATCTCACTAGCAATTTTGTGCTGGAACACTATGAAAATCTAACCGATAAGAATCCAGTAACCTTTTAAATCAATGCAGTTTTTTCATTCTCTCTCTCTCTCTATATATATATAATGAAAGATAGATATATATATATACAGTGAGTGTATAAAAGTATTCGTACTTTGTCAATATTTCTAAAGAAAAACACATTTTCATCATTTAAAAGTGGACTCCTTTCATGGCAAATGGCAAAAGTTTTAAAAGCTACTTTAGCTTGGAATTTTAAAATATTTATCAAAATATTTTTTTATTTTTATTTAAAAGCTAAAAATAAATATTAAGACGTAAGAAAAGTTCATACAAGTGAAAAATGCAAATTTATTGCATCGATTTACATTTGTTTTTAAAGATGGAAGTATGTTAACTTCTTAGATTATTTCCAGTATTGTAATCATGCTTTCTCCTGCGCACTGCAAGGAGAATTGGTCAGTATGCCTCGAGACTCCCACCCGAGAGGAAGTAATGCGCAGTATGCGCTCCCGCTGAAACATTTAGTTTGCAGTCTCTCACCCAGAAAGAAGTATATTTAGCACAATCCTATGCATTAATTGGCCTACAGACTCTCACTAGGAGGAAGTATATTTTGCGCATTCAATGGGCAGCTGAGAATCTTTATTTTGGCTTAAAAGTGAAATTCTTCCACGAATTATAAGTTTTTAAATGTGTTAAATATTGTCTATAGTTAATTGTGTATATGGTATTTGTGAGTGTGTTCGTTGGTGTTTGGTGTGTGTTCTCAAAGCTGTGTTTCAAGTCCCTACTCCACCATGTCCAATTACAATTCAAAGTTGCTCCAACCAACAATACTACACACACACACACACACACACACACACACACACACACACACACACACACACACACACACACACACACACACACACACACACACACACACACACACACACACACACACACACACACACACACACACACACACACACACACACACACACACACACATATATATATGATGAAATAAAAAAATCAATTACAATTTGATATGGATAGGAAACATGGGAAATTCTTATTTTTAGAAAGGAAACAATTTTACTACATTGTAAAGAAGGTAAAACATAAAATAATTTCGATTAGTAGACCTTCTTTTACTATATAGTCTCTGATTAATTGATTCGGGTTTTTATCGTTACTTTATCAAGCACACGATGATCGATCATCGCTTCTTAGCTTTTATGTTCCCAGAATCATTGTGTCAAATGAAAAAAAGAAAAGAAAAAAAAAAAAAAAAAAAAAGGAAAGAAAATCAAGTATTAGTGCTTCTAAAAACGTTCAAAACGTTGTATAAAAAAGTACACGACGAAATGCATACAAAGAAACGTGTTTCCACCGGCTAGTCGCAGAAAAAAGCATTGCGCGATCAGAAAAAAACGTAAAATACGCCTAACATTTTCAGAAGCACAAAAAAATCTACAAATTTATTTTCTCAGATGAGAATTAATTCTGTATGAATACTTTTTATATTGTATATATAACTAAGCAGCTGAATAGTGTAGTTGAAAGCCAAATAGTGGATTTAATCGATAATTGAACATTCATGCCTTTTTACTTCATTTTATTGGCATTTTAAAGGTTCAACGAGTTTTCAACAATTTTGGGTCCCATCTCCAAAGGGAGCAAAAGGCAGTAAACGGAAGAATATGAAAGTTGTAAGGCGCCTATCAGCCACAGCGATTAAAATCAGGAACACATTAAGAAACATGTTTTTGTTGGTATATTAGTGTGTGAAAAAAAAAAAAAACTGAGTTTAAAACCAGAAATATCCATTAAGCGAATAGTTAAAAAAAGAAAGAAACTATCCTGAAAAAAAATTGAGAACGTTAAATTAATAGGGGTTAGTCCAACAATTGAATTTAACTTCTGAAGGTAAATATATATAGTAGGCGGACTAGATGGCCGAGCGACTAGCGGTTTGGCTCTCGGTGCCAGAGGTTTTGAGTCCCGGCTGTGACATGGATGTTTGTAGTAGTTCGAATCAATTTAAACCATGAGTCCCAGTCTAATATGACTGCAGATCGTTGGGCGTAGGGTTGAAAACCCTATTCCGTAAAAGGAAAACATCTCCTATCTCAAAATCTGCCAATAAACAGATGACCTTGGCCCACCAAGGGGCTGTTGCGCCAATGAAGAAGAAGAATCATTGGGGAAGATGAACCAACGAGAAATCTACAACCTATTTAAAGGGCCAGATATAAATAAATTTATAGCAATACAGAAGATTAAAGGGGCAGGACACTTAATAAGATTAAGGGACTATGGAGTCACTAAAAAAGATATTTTCGGCTAAACCGTTTGGACCCGAAAAGAGGGGGAGTGGGTGTGGACCAAGACGTAGGTTAATTGACGGCCTGGAAAACGACTTCAAAACAATTAAGGTGACTAATTGGAAACCATTGCCAAGAACAGGACGACATGGAATACAATTTTGAGGAAGACCATGGTCCTTCATGCAGCTGTTGAGCTAATGAAGAAAAGAAGAAGTGCAATAATTGAAGGTTGGTAAATATAGTAGACAGTTTTGAATTTTCTTTGCTGTGATTAGTATTCTTTAAAAGTCTATGTACCTTGCTGTTAATGATGGAAAGTTATGATGGGGGTATATGGTTTTCGACAAATGGATTTAACTTAAAAATGATATGGTCCATGTTTAGACCATTTGTGAATGTCGAAAACCCGAAATAAATTGTTTCATTTGAAAACAAAATTGAAATACTTTCTTAACAAAAAGAACAAAAAAATCAAACAAGAAAAATTTTTTTTTTTAAATAAATGGAATCTTATTTTAACTTTCATGCCAAACTTTCGCCAAGTTCATATAAATAACGATTTCACTAAAAATGTATTTTGATTTTATGGTCCTTTTCAGAAAAATATATTGTGTATTTCATGCATAAAATATTTTCAATGTCTAAATATGATATAACAAACACTGCCTACATCAATTCCTGTGTTTCATCCAGAACTTATCGAAGTCGAGAAATTTTTTTAGAAAAGATTTAGACCCCATTCAAATAGACTATCGATAAATTACCATCCTTCAATACATTAAAAAATTTATATTGCTTTGCAAGTAATTTTCTTACATTTATTGAAAAAGTAAATAGGTTACACATCGGAGGCACAAAAGACCTTTATTGAAAACCGTCAAGAACTTTCAAAGGGAATTTTGTATGCCTTCCCTTTCTACTTTTATGTAACATTTACATAAATTCAGTTGAAAGAGATAAGACGAGCTATTTATGGCTCTATTTGGTGACATTCAGGGAATCTTATGTCCGCTATTAAGGTTTCTAAATTACTTTTTAACGAAAAATCTGAGAAACCTTTTTTTCCGAGCAGTTTGGAATGTGATAGAAGAGAATGGAATGGATTTACTACTATGAAGGAAGTATAACAGTAGTGAATGTATCTGGGTTCTGGTTCTGTTAAAATATGTATTGAAGAATAATTCAGAGATTTTCTTCTATAATTTTAAATGAAGAAAAGGGAGTATTTGAAATTCGGGACCCCCTTTTTGAATCCTTATCATTTATTGGAGCTTTTATAAAAAATAAATTTTCATATAGAGGGTATGATTGTATGACTTTTTTTGTACAAAAACCAGTTTCTTCACTGTCTATCTGTGTTGTACCGTCAATCAAGAAGTACATTCAAATGGAAAATGGAAATATATTTTTAAATGATTATATAATATATATATATATATATATATATATATATATATATATATATATATATATAATATTTTCCAAAATAGAGAAGATGTATTTTCGATGTAGTATTGTATCTACTTATTTGAAAAAGAATAATGCGTTTGTGTTTGAACAAAAATAAAAAATGCAATTGAAATTTTGTAAATTCCATTACATTTCAACTAAATCATTTAACAGAAATGTAAATGAAATTTTGAAAATTTCATTCAAAGTAAATCATTTAACATTAATCTCACTTTCGACTAATAAACGTAGATCCTGGCCTAATATGATTGTAGACTGTTGTGCGTGTTGATCGACCTACTCTGTAAAAAAGAAAACATCTCCAGTCACAAAATCTACCAGTAGGTAGACCTCAGTCCCTATGGGGCTGTTGAACCAATGAAGAAGAAGTATAATATACATTTTTGAATTTCTTTAAAGCGGCTAGTATTAACAAGTCTGTGTGCGCTTGCTGTTAATGATTAAAAGTTATGAATGGGGGTGTATGGTTTTCACAAATGAATTATCTCAAATTAAAAACATAACTCATTAAAAAGGTACTTCGTTATGGTCCATGTTTAGATCTTATAGTATGTGAATGTGTGCTTAAATTTTACCGCAATTTAAATTGTTTCATTTGAAAACCGAATTGAAATGGTAAAATACTTTCTTAGGCAAGAAAAATTTTTTTTTTTTAAATAGATGAAATCTTATTTTTATTTATTTGCCACCATTCAGCCAAGTCGTTACTTATTCCACGCCAAACTTTCGCCAAGTTTATTTGAGTACCAAATATGGCGATTTAATGACGATCGTCTGCATAAAAGTTTGTTAAAAGCATGATAGAGATGATTTAAAAATAAGCAATCATTAGGCTGTTTATTACAATGACAATAAAGAGTCGATATAGTTTTCGAAAAATATATTGTGTATTTCATGCATAAAATATTTTCAATGTCAATATGATATAACAAACACTGCATGCATCAATTCCTGTCTTTCATCTAGAACATATCGAAGTCAAGAATTTTTTAGAAAAGATTTGATTCCATTTAAATAGACTATCGATAAATTACCATCCTTCAATACATTTTAAAAAAATTTATATTGCTTTGCAAGTAATTTTCTTACATTTATTGAAAAAGTAAATAGGTTACACATCGGAGGTACAAAAGACCTTTATTGAAAAACCGTCAAGAACTTTCAAAGGGAATTTTGTATGCCTTCCTTTTCTACTTTTTTGTAACATTTACATAAATTCAGTTGAAAGAGAATGTGAAAGAGATAAGACGAGCTATTTATGGCTCTATTTGGTGAAATTCAGAGAATCTTATGTCCGCTATTAAGGTTTCTAAATTACTTTTTAACGAAAAATCTGAGAAACCTTTTTTTTCCGAGCAGTTTGGAATGTGATAGAAAAGAATGGAATGGATTTAAGGCTGCAAAGGAACCATTGCAGTAGTACTCTAGTTCTGGTAAAATATGTATTGAAAAGTAATTCAGAGATTTTCTTCCATAATTTTAAATGAAGAAAAGGGAGTATTTGAAATTTGGGATCCACTTTTTGAATCCTTATCATTTATTGCCGCTTTTATAAAAAAATAAATTTACATTTAATGAATGTTATAGTGCGTATGATTGTATGAACTTTTGTACAAAACTAGTTTCTTCATTGTCTATGTGTATTGTACACTCTGTCAAGAAGAGTATTCAAAATAGTTTTCAATTGATTGAAACACGCCTAATATTTTCCAAGAAATATTTCTTCAATACATTTAAAAAAAAAAAAAGATGTATTTTGAATATAGTATTGTATATAGTTATTTGAAAATGAATAATGCTGTAGCATTTTTTCTCACGTGAAGAGTTTTGGCATTTCATTTTCAGGAGAGAAGAATGTATGTTAATTGAAAAATATGTAATAAACACATCACTTAAATTTGATAGCAGGCAAGCAGTGTAGTGGATAGTTATATTACATGTAATTAGTGTTTTGTACTAAGGATAACAACCTGTCATTCAAATCTGATAATCTGTGTCATGCATAATGAGACTCATAAAATTAGCGATTGTCTGTGTGACCTCCACAGATCGAACAATTACAGATTGAATATCAACCAACTCATATGCCATGAGTTGTTCCATCATGGCAGGCATGAGCTGATACATATCTACTCCAATGAGAAGTAAGGGAAGCTGACCCCCATCTTGACGGATTTTCTTAAGGGAGGTTTTTGGAGAAGGAGAGAAAGTGAGTTCTGCGGCGAGTCCGCCAGAAGTGCTGTTGTCTTTCCTTTTTTTTCTGAAGTGACTGAATAGGCCGGAGTTTCCTCCTGTTTTCAAAACGAGCCCCTTGTGGTTTCGTGAATTACGCTGTGTGATAGTTGAGGTCTGCCGCAGACCAGATGTTTAGACTTGTTATAGACTCAAGAACTTGAAAATCTCAGAACGTAGAGTGAGCTGTACTTGTGTATCTAATTTATATCCTTGATTCTCTTTTTGTAATGGAATTCAGTATATATATATATATATATATATAACGTTTGCAAATAAAATTTAAATTGTTTTCTTTGATCCTGAAAGTGGCCCCTTCTTGAAGCCGGTATAGATTTAGTACAATCCGAAACGTTACAATGCGTTTGTTTTTCAACAGAAATTAAAAACGTTGTAAAAAATTTGTAAATTCCACTCCATTTCAAGAAATAATTTAGTATTAATTTAATTTAGATTAATAAACCAAGCTGTGTTGTAAAGAATTTTAGTACTTAAAAAAGTTATGACCTAATAATTGACAAAAAGAAGGTTGAATGGGAAATATAATAATGGATTAAGTATTTGCTTTTAATTGTACTTGATTCTTTTTTTCCCTAAAATGCTTTATAGGGAGAATTACAATAATTCCTACAGAACAACTCTTATGAACGCATTTTGAATAACAATGGATTATATTTACTACAGCTGGAAATTTTTTTAAATATAAATTAATTATAATATAATAATTTAAATAAATTAATTTTAAGCTTTGCTTATAATATCATAATATTTTGAATCCATAATGTGTGAATATTTTTTAAATGATTAATCCACATTATTATTCATTTTAATATACTTTTAAAAATATTTATTTTAAAAACATTTATTAGCATTCATTTCAGCATCACATTTTTAGAAGCACATTAATTTTAATATTTTCCCTTTTCCGCAATAAATTTTTTCATAAAATAGAAAGTCTGAAAATTCTTAGAAAAACTGAAATTAAAAATATTGTTTGTGTTTATATTGTTCTATGTACTAAGAAACATTTAGTGGGAAACTTATGTTGAAAAGCAATTAGAATATAATGATAATGCTATTAAGAAATTCGTAATAAAATATTAAATGCAATAAATTAAATTACAATTTAAATACAATAAATTTAAATTACAATTTAAATACAATACATTTAAATACGATATATTTAAATACAATACATTTAAATACGATATATTTAAATACAATACATTTAAATACGATATATTTAAATACAATACATTTAAATACGATATATTTAAATACAATAAATTTAAATAAAATGCTGGGAGATTAATTAAAAATAAGAAGTACATTCGTTCACTTTTTTTTGTTTTAATAATGAAGGCATATTATTTAATGCTTACTTAAAAATTCTAAATCTGTCCAGGAAAATTATCAAAGTATATGATAAGTTTGACATTCAATTTTTAATGTTTGAAAAGGCTTGAAACAAATCAATAAAAAAATGTATCCAATAAACATAATTTACATTATCAATTAATCATTTTATTTAAACAATCTGATATATCCCAAATTTTACAATACAAAAGGTTTACATGGATAAACCTTTCATGGATATTGAATAAACTTGTTCTTTGTCATAAATTAAAGTAAGCAGAAATACATTTAAAAAGATTAAAAACGAGAACAAATAGACGTCATTTTCTTCCAAAACATGAGATACAAATACTGTATAACACAGAAATAGAAAAACATACCACAACATATTAAAAAAATACTAAAATTAAGAAAATTTTATTCTAAAATTTATAAAAGATTCTTTTTATAGATGAAAATAAAATTTTTGTACTTCAAGCAGTATCATGATCATTAATCCTGCTTAAAGTGATGAAAGTTGCGGAATTTAATTTCTTGGCTTTCCTAAGTTTTACGACACAAATATCAAGATTAAATATTACTAAGCTTGCCACATTGGGAGTTTGCCAAAGTTTGGTAACAAAATTCTACAAAATAAATGGAATTCTTGGAGAAAGTAGGAAGGTTGGTGCTTGTAACTAGTTCATTGACTGTTTTGTAACATGGTTAGACATTTTTTTTTTTTATATTGATGGTAAAAAGTTTTATGTATCTACCAAATTTTTAATTTGTATTTTATTTTGTAAAAAAAAAAACAGTTTGAAATAGGGTTAGAACAAAATATATAGCCGAAATATATTATCGTTTAGCATGCAAATTAAAGTGTTTACATTCTATAATAGATAAATGTTTGTATGAAAGACTATGTTCTTTTTGATTATCATTTTCCATTTTATAAGAGTTTTAAAATAAAAATCTAATTATGACCATTCTCTATATAAAATACTACTATATACTACTGTAAAGTGTTTTTGATCACATAAAGACAGATAAAATATAATTAATCACATTAAAAAATCACTTAAAAATCACATTAAATGTAAAAAAACAAAAAAAAAAAAAAAACCAATTCTTTTATAACACAGCTATTGCAACAGATGAAACTGAAGCTTATTTAAAATTTTATAAAGATATATATTAAGATAATTATAAATATTTATATTTTATATTATTTGATCATAAAATTTTTGATTTAATCAAGAATATTACAGTATCTGTATTGATCAGATGATGGTAGGATTGTAGCAATTACACATACAGATCAACGTCATTCTGGAACATTCTATTCAATGTTGTTCGTATAACGGAAATTCATATTTATTATTTTGAGTCGTACTAAGGTACATCATATTTAATATTTTGGATCATAAAATGGAATATTATATGTTATATTTTGGGGTGAACAAAGGAACATCATATTTTAAATTGTGGCATAGTATAAAGGGATATTATATTTAATATTTCGGGTCATACAAAGGAAAATCATATTTAATATTTTGAATCCTACAAAGGAGCATCATATTTTATATTGTGGGTCAAATAAAGGGACATCATATTTAATATTTCGGGTCTCACAAAGGAAAATCATATTTAATATTTTGAATCCTACAAAGGAACATCATATTTTATATTTTGGGTCATATAAAGGGACAGCATATTTAATATTTTTGTGTCTCACAAAGGATAATCATATTTAATATTTTGAATCCAAAAAGGAACATAATATTTTGAGTTGAACATAGAAGCGTCATATTTTATATTGCGGGTCGTATAAAGGGACATCATAGTTAATATTGTGAGTCATACAACGGAACACCATATTTAATATTGCGATTCGTTCAATGGAACATCATAATTAATATAGTGGTTCTTACAAGGAACATCATATTTAATACTTTGATATCCAGAAAACTATCAGCAGGATTGGTTTGGCTTGCCGCTCTACTGTCATTTATTTCACACTTTAAGCTAATAAGACAGGGAGCCTGGAGCCTGTGGTACCAACAGCCTAGTTATTGATATCAGACGGTTTCACATCACAATCTCAAAGGATTGCGGCAGTGACTGCTACTGGCGATACTAAGGGAATTTGAAGATAGCTTTTCCTACACGCGAGTTTCGCCTTTTATCACTGGGGCACAAGTCGAGATAAATAACACTTAATATTATAAAAATATTTACAGATAATGAAAAAATAAGCTTTATAATGTTAAAAACTTTCCAGATTCAGTTTCAATTTGGAAATTTTAAATTAATAGTTAATATCATTTTTAAAATTCTTGCTTTGACCAGATAATAAAAAAAAAAAAATGAATGAACATAAACAAATGCTTTGAATCCACGGTTAAATATTTTTCCTATCGCTTGAGTACGTTATGTATAATATTGACTGCGTTTTCCTTTCAAATATAATGTTTTTTCAATTAAAAAGTTATTCGTTAAAAAAAGCCATTAGAGTTCAATGTAAAAACCTACACTTCAACAACATATTGGTACTGATTAAGCGATTTAGTTTCAAAAGTACTATTTTCAACTAAATTAAACAATGTAGAAGTTAGTTCAGACCATGCATTCATGCATTGGAGTTACCATGTTTCCATTGTTATTTCGAAACATCAATAATTTTGAAATATTTTGAACAAAACATTCATAATGGCGTGCTGACATGAAAGTTTGCATTTATAATTTTTTGCGTGCTACAATATCTAAACAAAAAATGCAAGTCATGTTATTTACGTAAATACCAAGCCTTGGCTTTTGAGTCACAAAAAAATTTATTTACATGAAGAAAGAAAGTTTCAGTTTGGATTATCGTTTTTTTGTTTGACAAAAACGTTTTAGTTTATATCAAACAAACTTTTGTTTATGTCAAAAAGGACAGTTTGTATAGCTCATTTGAGCCATAATACTAGGCTTATATATATATGAATAGAAAAACTGCAATAATAAAACATAAGAAAACTTTATTATAAAAGCATTCAGTAACATTATTTTACATTATTGTAAAATAAAAAAATGTTTTGTAGTTCTATTGAGCTGTTATAATGCATTGTAATTTTTGAATAATTTTTTTAAACAAACATACATTAAAGTTTAACGATAAAAATATCATGTGATTTTAAAGACTATTTGAATATTACATAATTATTATTAAAGATTATTGACAAGAGTAACATTATTTCATTTCTTGTACATAATTCAAGTGGTATTATTATAATGAAAGTTAAATATACATATATTTCATTAATCTATATTAATCTTGCATTTTGTCATAAACATTTCTTGCTTTTTATAATTACATGGCGTTTAAGGAACTAAAAATGTAAAAAAAAATTCTTTGAAATTATTCTTTCATAATTTCTGTAAAATTATTCAGATATTTTAAAGCTGAGAGTACTTATCATACAAATTTTAGAAATAAGATATTTGCCTTAAACCTTTTGCGTATTGCAAAATCTTGATTAATTAGAAAAATAAAAAATTAAGAATGCACATGATCATACTTAAAAAATGCATTTAATGAAATAGAAACTTTACCAAAATTATTCTCTTAAAATACAGATACAATTAACATTATTTTTTGAAAGTATACCAAAGAGCTATTTATTATGTTACATTGCTAAAATATAGCCCTTTTGGTAAAATAAATATTAGAATTTTAAGCAGTAAAATTTGGTTTATTTAATCATTAAAATTAGAACTTTAAGTGGTAAAATTTAATTTATTTAAACATAAAAATTAGAACTTTAAGCAATAAAATGTGGGTTATATAAACATAAAAAATTAGAACTTTAAGCAGTAAAATGTGGTTAATTAAACATAAAATTGGAACTATAAACAGTAAAACGGGGTTTATTTAAACATAAAAATTAGAACTTCAAGCACCAAAATGTGGTTTATTTAAACATAAAAATTAAGCAGCAAAAATGAGGTTCATTTAAACATAAAATTAGAACTTTAATCAGTGAAATGTGGTTTATTTAAACATAAAAGTTAGAGCTTTAAGCAGTAAAATGTGGTTTATTTAAACATAAAAATTAAGCAGCAAAATGTGGTTCATTTAAACATAAAATTAGAACTTTAAAATCAGTAAAATGTGGTTTATTTAAACATAAAAAGCTTTAAGCAGTAAAATGTGGTTTATTTAAACATAAAATTATAACTTTAATCAGTAAATGTGGTTTATTTAAACATAAAAATTATAACTTCAAGCACTAAAATATGATTTCTTTAAACATAAAAAATTAAGCAGCAAAATGAGGTTCATTTAAACATAAAAATTAGAACTTTAATCAGTAAAATGTAGTTTATTTAAACATAAAAGTTAGAGCTTTAAGCAGTAAAATAATGTTTATTTAAACATAAAAATTAGAACTTTAAGCAGTAAATGTGGTTTATTTAAACATGAATGTTTAACTAATGCATTTGATATACGAATGGCTTATAATTCTTCACACAGCGACTGCTATAAAAGTATATCTGAAAGGAAATACTTTTATAACTTACAGACAATTCTATGTAATTACGACATTCCGACTTTTTGTCCATGATGCAATTCTCATAGATGTACTAGTTAATTCTTTAAGTTACATCTTCCGAATCAAATTATAAGCGCATCATTTTACTAAAAGGAAAAAGAACAAGTTCTACAAATTTCATTAAACAAGAAAGTATTTCTCTTTATGTTATTGGTCTTCCATCTCTTACTTTTAAACTTCTTTTGCCTTTTCTAGAATACCTGTAAATGTATTAACAAGACAGAAGTAGGTAATACAAAGATGTGACGAACTCTAAAGTATTTTTATTACGGGAATTAAAACACCAAATGTTTTAGAGACCTAAATTCAGAATTTTAAGACTTTCTCCTACTACAAATTTATGGGATTATTGTTCATTGTCGTATAATGTGAAATTAGTGTAATATAATGTTATTATTGCGTTGTAAAAGAATTTTGAAAAAATGGTTCGCCTTGAAACACCAGGTATATCATCATTCTCGTCGTCGCGCAATAATCAGGTATATCATTATCATCATCGTCCTGTAATAATCAGGTATATCATCATCATCGTCATGTAATAATCAGGCATATCATAAACTTTAGCTCCAGGACTGTAAGCTGTAATTTTCGAAACAAAAATTATCATTACTAATCCTTTTTCAAATACCATTCTGTAACAAAATTTGTATTTAATAATTCAAAGTATTATCTTCTTTTTCTGTTCTCATAAATTAACACACTTTCAGTTGATATATATAAAATATTTATTCACATTCCAAAAATACTTATTCGAACAACCGCCCGCCGCGTTTTTTTTATTTATTTTTTTTTGTCCTTGCTGTTACATTTTAATCCCCGTATAAGACATTAGCCTTACATAGAGTTACAGGAGGAGGAGTTATGGAAGAGCCTCTTGTTCCTGGCGCCATCTGCTGTCATTTATAATGGCAAATAGTTTACAAAAGTAACCAGACAAAGAAATATATTTTTCTGCTAATTTGATCATTAGAAATAAAGCTAGATTATGAAATAAATAATTTTGGACATTTTTTTAAGGATTAATTTTTTTAAATCTCTAATCTTTCTTTTAATTGGTAAAAAAACTTTATCTGAAGAATGGCTTTTTTTTTTTTTTATTTCTACCTACTTTTAAGCAAATAAATATTTTTAATGATAAGAAAAAGTTACCGTCTACACAATGTAACATAATTTATTTTTATTAATAATTTCTCTAATAGCTCAATAGGCTATGTTAATAAAAAAAACCCTCACAAAATTCATCAAAAACCGAAATTAGTAATATGGTGAATAATTGCAACTTAGACGATAAATTACTTGTTGTTTTCTTTTATTTCAATAATTTTACATTCTAAACTTAATTCATGCAGTTTTATTTCAGAAAGGGAATTAATTTAATTGAAAATTAATTCATTTATCAATCAAACTATTAATGTCGCTAAACACTACTTTTTCTCATTTCTTTAATTAAAGACGAATTCTCGTCAAAAGAATTATTCGCTCTTGAAGCTCTTCAGGAATCAACCCAATTTTTGATTTTAAAAAAGAATGGCATGTAACAATAATTTGAAATGGAATATCTGGAAAATGCAGCCAGTGGTGTACTACAGTAAAGAAAACATTAAATACATTTGCACATTTTATAATGTATTGTCTAAAATATTTTAAACTTTCAGTAACCAATTCTGTTATTTTGACAGCAAGTGTGTTGCCAATAACATGGTAAAATATGTAGCTGATTCAGCATTACCTAATTGCTATACTACACTTTGCCCCAATTACAATTGCCATACTTTTCACCACACATAGTGCTAATAACTACAGGAATTTCTCACTCTCTTCGTCTAGCCCACCGGAAAGACATTTTGGCCTGACGATTATGCATGTTCATCTTTGACATATACACGGAAGCTTTCTGTTCGTCTTTGCTTGTTGCATTATAATCATCGAATTTTCGAATTCTTGCTTTACTTCTAATAATTCTCTATCCTAACGAAATGTTAGCAAGTAGTTTTTGATTAGCTTCTCATGTCAATGCATAGCCAAGTATTTGAAGTGAAGACAGGAATACGAAAATTCGATGATTACAATTCAACAAGCAAAAAGACTAACAGAAAGTTTCCATCTATATGTTAAGGATGAGTATGAAAAGTCATCAGGTTAAAGTGTCTTAAGTGAAGAGAGTAATAAATTCTTGTAGTTATTTACTCTATGTGTGGTGAAAAAAATTGCAATATGGAAATTGGGTAATGGTAAATCAGCTACTATTTACAGTGTTAGTGACAATACACCTAATGTCAAGATAACTGATTTGGTTACGGAAAGTTTAGAACTTTTTAGACATTATAAAATGTGTAAATGTGTGTAATGTTTTCTTTAAAGTTCGTACGCATTTATCTTTCAAATAAAATAGCATTTATGTGTGATTTAACGACTTAAAAGGATGAGTTTTATGGGATTTGTTTTAAAGAGGCCATTGTGGATAATGTTTTTAAACTAGTATAATAGTACTTTTAATGTGTATTGAAATAATAAATAGGGTATTTATATTTATTTTGTTAAAATGAGCTATTTTAAAAGTTAAAATTTGGGAAAGTTTGAATGCTATCAAATATACAGTCTTATTTTTTGGTTGGCCCTATGGTTGTATGTGAGGCTATTTATTCACTTTTAATATAATCAGTTTCACTGGGAATACGATAACAAATATCTAGAATTTTTTTCAAATGTTTTTTACGAATCAATTGAGTTTGTCATGTTTGTTGACAATAAAACAGACCTTCTATGATTTTTACGAGTTAAAACTTTAAATTTTATTTAAAAAAAGTTAAAATTTAAAAAATAGTTCGAATGCTATAAAGGTTTGGAAAAAAAGGAATATCCTTTCATTTTGCTACAAACGGATGTGCGTGATACAACTTGCAATCAGTTTAATTGGCAATGGAGGATTCTATTTATAAATTTAGCAACAACTTTTACATATCTTGGGTTCACTAGACCATTTTCTATAGAAATTTAAAATTGATAGAATCTATATATGGTGGAACTTACTCTTATAGATTTTTGAGAATATTGGCTCTTAATTCCATTGAAACTTAGAATCATCGATGAATGCGGCTGAAATGAATGGGGGATCTTTCTATAGATTTAACACTACTTTTTATAGATAATGGGTATATATTGGTTCAAGCTGTCATTGCTATTTAGAAAATATAATCATCTGTGCATGGAATATTTACTTTCACAGATTTTAGAGGTACTGGTCTCTCCTGCCATGCTTTACTTCATGGGCAGAGGTTTAAAAGCAATGGATGATTCTTTTTTTAGATTTAGATATAACTTTTACATGTCTTTTACCTAGACCCTGTTTTATAAATAATTAATATATATATATGATTTTTATAGCCGGCATTGAAATTTACCAGAAAAAATTTAGAATCATCATCTCTCTAAAAATCAATGGATCATTTTACTTTCATAGATTTTAGAAAATATAATCTGGCCTCTGTGTACGGGAATATTTATTTTCATAGATTTTCTGTGTACTGACATCTGGTGACATGCAAATTAAAATTGTTTCAGAGCTGGGACTCAAAACAATGAATTATTTATAGGTAGCTTTTTATAGATTTAATGCTGATTTTTACAGATCTTGAGTGCACTAGACTATTGTTCTATAACAATTTAAAATTAATATAATCTATGTATAGGGGAAAATTGTTTTATAGATTTTTGAGTGCACTTAATGATATTGCAATTTAGAGTTATCGATATAAGCAGTTGAAATGGGGAACACTTTATAGATTTATCTCTAACATTTCTAGATGTTGGGTATATATTGGTTGCCATTGCAATTTAGAATAACTAAAATCTTCTGTGCATGGGGGTTTAAATTAATGGTGGAATTTTTTATAGGTACAACTAAGTTTAAAAAAAAAAAGTAGGAAATTCACTAATTATTTTAATTAACGATAAATATTAATTTGGGTGTATAAAAGGGTTCACATATCTTTAACTAAAAAAGAAATATTTTGGAATCTGAGTTGTTATTACAGTTTTGTCTGTTTTAATACAGCTCTTTGAAGTTATCCAACTAATTAAAGTTATTTTATTTTATAGAAATTCAATAGATATATATATTAAAATATTTTTATAAACAGAAAAAAGAAAAGAAACGTGCAATGATTTAGCTTTTAAGGATATTCTTAACAGACGTCGTGGCAAAACAATTAATTATAGGAATTAACCATGAAGAATGAAAGGTGAACAGTAATTATTAACTTGACTTGACTAGATGCTTTGAAGAGTAATTAATCACAACAACATTTTCTAAACATAATAAAATTAAAAAAAAAAATCTTTTAAAGGTTTAGGGGTAACGAACTTTAAATGCTTATTTTATATCACGTTACGATGATTAACCTAAATAGTTCTTACATTACACCGAAAACAAGTTTTTGTATTAAAACTCTAGATTTAAACAAATATATATATTTAAAAAAAAAAATTAAACAATTTAAAAAAGTTTCCTTAAAAATGCTCATAAATAAGATATGCAAAAATGCACATGCGCATAATTTTTTGTTTATTATGTGTTTTGAATTGATTGTAAATTTATTATATGCCATGATGGTCTGTTTAGTAATTCACATAAATAAAAATTTTGAACTTATTTAATTTTGTATTCCTCAATTGTGTTCGCGATGCATGCCGGCAAGTTGCAAGAGGAGGAGGACTCAACTTTTGGTGGCATTTTGGTGGTATTTATTTCAAAAGCGAGTAGACTTGGTGGCAACAGGATAGAAATTCCCGTATAAGGAATCAAGAACCAGATTGGAATTTCTGTCACCAATATGCAAATAAAAGGCAATTACACTAGAAAATTTCCCAGAAAACATTACCTCTGGTGGATATAGTGAAAGAGCCTCCTCGTGAGGGGCATCCTGTCTAACGTTGCATCTGCTAAATTCTGTTGTAATATTGACAATAATCTGATACTGAAGCTCAATATTATTAAAAAATATTATAAATATGGCAAAATAGTTACACTAACTACAAATAGGGAATAGTATATATTTTTCATTATTTATTTGCAGCACTTTCGTGAAAATTATTAGCATGTGAAATGAATAAAAAGTATAATAATTTTTATTAATATATTACGATATTGGAGCTCGGTGCCACAGGTTTGGGATTCGAGTCCCGGCTGTGGCATGTATGTTTGTAGTAGTTCGGATTCTTAATTTTCGGACTTAAGCTGTAGGTCCCCTTCTGATATGATTGTAGAGAGTTGGGCGTAGGGTTACCAACCCTACCCTGTAAAAAAAAAAACATCTCCTGTCAAGAAATCTACCAGTAGACAAACGGCTTTTGCCCACCATGGGGTCATTGCGATGATGGTGATTATGATGAGAATTCGATACTTTTACAAGATTAAGTTTTCCATTTCTCAAAATCGAATATATCAAATTAAATTCTCAAAAATTAGATGAAATTTTCTGCACAAAGTTATCTTGAAGTATTTAATAGTAAAAATAATTTTTGATTTTATTAAGCGTCATTATTGCTTTATTTTATAACAATATGCCTTTTATTTGATTATTTAGTTTGCATTTAACGGAAATATTTGTTAAATACACCAACAAAAGATTTCGAAATTTTTTTTTTAGATTATAGCAAAAAGTTAATTTTTGGAAGCATAATTAGAATTATAATCATCAGAGAATAATGAAAAATGATATGCAATGATTATTTTCGATTTAATAGAAAATTATCGAAAATCACGTTGTTATTTTAAAGTCACACGAAAAACAGCAACGCTTGTTCAAAGAACTTAATGCAATTTAGCAGATTTACTATGTTGACTTTCTATAAATTTTGAGTGCTCTGTGAAATGTTTGTAACATTAATGCTCGCTCAATTATACACTCAGTTTGTCTAGAAAATTCTAAAGATAACTTAATTAAGCACATAACTCCCACTTTAAACAATTTGAATGGTTTAATTTTCTACTTAGTTCTGTGCAGTTATGTTTCCGAGCTCTTTTAACTCTGTCTTTTATTTTGTGACATCAATTTGTCAAAGCTAGGTACACATTCAGCGTGTGTTATTCTGTAAGTTGGAATTTTGAGTTTAAATTCTGTGACGTAATTGTTTAATTTTGTTTTCAGTTAACATTAATTTGCGTATCTGGGTTCACTTTTAATATGTGTATAACTTTTAATTGTCTATCATTATGGTTAAAAATGTAAAACTAATGTAATGAAGTGCATGCAATCGTAAATAAAAAATAATATGAAACTTAATATAAAAGGTATGTAATACGAAATAAAAAAAAAAAAAGAATATAAAATTTAATATAATAGGTACGTAATGCTAAATAAAAAAATATTTAAAACTAAAAAGTGTACATAAAACTAAATAAAATGTATATATAACTAAATAAAAATGTATATAAAACGAAATAAGAATGTATATAAATCTAAATAAAAAAAGAATATGAAACTTAATATAAAAGGAATATAATACTAATTAAAAAGAATGTAAAACATAATATAAAAGGAATATAACACTAATTTAAAAGAATGTAAAACTAAATAAACAAATTATGTAAAACTAAATAAAATGTATATATAATTAAAAACAGTGTAAATAAAATAAGTAAAAAATAATATAAAAAAGTATATATACTAAATAAAAAAAGAATGTAAAAAATAATATAAAAGTTATGTAATACTAAATAAAAAAGAATGTAAAACTTAATATAAAAGTTATCTAATACTAAGTAAAAAAGTATGTAAAACTAATTAAAAATATATATAAAACTAAATATAAATGTACACAAAACTAAAAATATATTTAAAAGCTAAATAAACAAAAAATGTAAAACTAAATAAAGATGTACATAAAATTAAATAACAGCGTATATAAAACTAAATAAAAATGTATGCAATGTATTAATACATCAATAAAAGTTTACATAATTTGAAAAAATTACAATAAGTTAATTATTGGATGCATAATTAGTATTATAACCATCATGAGAATAATAAAGTAAATTATGTGCGATGATTAATAGAATCTTATCGAAAATCACGTTGTCATCTTAAAGTTACACGAAAAACAGCAATGTTTGTGCAAAGAACTTAATGCAATTTAGTAGATTTACTATGTTGACTTTCTACAAATTTTGAGTGCTCTGTGAAATGTTTGTAACACTAATGCTCGCTCAATTATACACTCAGTGTGTCTAGAAAATTCTAAAGATAACTTAATTAAGCACATAACTCCCACTTTAAACAATTTGACTGGTTTAATTTTCTACTTAGTTCTGTGCTGTTGTGTTTAAAAGCTCTTTTAGCTGTCTTTTTTATTTTGTGACATCAATTTGTCAAAGCGAGGTACACATTCAGCGCATGTTATTCTGTAAGTTGGAATTTTGAGTTTAAGTTCTGTGACATAATTGTTTAATTTTCTTTTAAGTTAACATTAATTTAGGCATTTTGGTTAACATTAATATGTATATGTTTAATTGTTTGTAATAAAGGATAAAAATGTTATTTATGTAAAACTAATGTAATGAAGTGCATGCAAACTTAAATAAAAAAGAATGTAAAATTTAATATAAAATGTATGTAATAATAAATAAAAATATTTTTGTAAAACTAAATAAAAATGTATATATGTATTATAACTAAATAAAAAAGTATGTAAAACTAAAAAAAAAAAAAAAAAAAAAATGTATATAAAACTAAATGAAAGTGTTTATCAAATTAAATAAATTATGCAGAAAACTAAATAAAAGTATATATAAAGCTAAACAAAAAAATATGGTCTGATTTATTTTTCTAGAAGTAAAACTGTGGTATAATGTGGTACTTAATCATTCTTGTTGAAATAAATATAATTAACATTTTTTTCTCTCACTCTAAGAAATTCAAGATATACAATGTAAGAAATTTAAGCTATATAATACATTTTAATAATAAATAAAGTAACATAATGTGACACTTAAACATTCCTATTGAAATAAATATAATAATTTCTTTCTCACTGTAAGAAATTTAAGCTATACATTGAATGAGGGCGCTATAACAATAATTTTTTTTTTTAATAAAAACATTGCTTAAATAATATTATTCGATATAAGTTATTTTATCATTATTAAACTTTAACTAAATTTAATTTAAGTGAAAATATTAATTTTATATAACACATTGCATCAAAATTATATTTTTTAAAATAATTTGTGCTCAGAAAACTAACACAAAATAGCTTTTATAATAAAATATATTAATCCGGAATTTTTAAATATTTTCAAAATTAATCTTTATAGAAACAATCATTTTATATGTTTTCTCATTAATATTTAAAATTTGTAACAATAAAAAAGCTACATGAGCATTTAATGCAATGCATATATAAATTTGATATTAGCTACTTAATTATTAATATTGTTATTTTAGTTAAATATTAGCTACTTAATTATTAATATTGCAAATAATTCTTCTGAAAACGATAATTATTTGGCAACAGAATATAAATCAAAAACAGTTTTTTTTTTTTTTATAAAAGAACGCTAGTTTCATAAATCTGAAGGCATAGCATAATTATGGAAGATTTAAGTATATCATTAAATAAATTCCTTCTACAAAATGTCGAAGGAAAATCTTTGTTTCCTCAAAAGAATTTTGTGAAAAAAGTGAAAAATCTTTAGAAGAGTCTTAATTACGTAGAAAATAAAAATCGTTACTGAAATATTCGACATTCTCGAACAATTCGTTTGATTTATCGTTTCGAAAAATGAAGAAAAAAAAAATTCTTTCAAAAATGATACAATATAAAATGGAGGTATATATATCGAAAAGAACACAAAAATAGCATTTCAGTAGTTATTTTTATTTGCCTCAAGCGTATTATTTCTTCTTTTAAAATGTCAACGGCATTCGAATATTGCACAAATAAGACACACTCCAAAATATAAAAGAGTTCAAAATTATTTTACAAGATAAATGAAAAGTAGCTATATTCTTAAATTGGAAAGCATAAACTAGTTACTAGAAATATTTCCAAAATATTAGAATAAATATTTATTGATATGAAAACTTTCTTTTTTTTTATAAAGCTATGATGTTTTGGAACTTAAAAAATACTTAATCATTTCTGTAGGACATTTTCAAAGTTTTGAATTTAAATGTATTGTTTTGTGAATAGCATTATGTGTTTCTCTCATGAAATTTTTATGTTTATGAATAATTAAAATTTAAATATGTTACTATAAAATTTTTGGTTAATTATAGTAATGATTATTTTAATTTCCTTCTTCAGTTTGAGACAAACATAGGCTATAAAAAAGAACCACACGGTTTTCAATTCTGATTAATAGTTAGGAGTACAAACCCGCCATTAAACCATCCCATTAAGGTTTGAACTTAAAGCTTTATAATATACTGCCCAAAACGTAAGACCAATTATTTTTACTTTTTTTAAAACTCTTTTCTTCCAAATTTATTTCATAGATTTCTAATATTCTGGACACAATGCACTTATGTTTTTGAATTTTTTTTAAACATATTACATATAAAATCCTCAGGCAGTTATGTAATAATTATTATTTGGCGATTCACGTTTGATCGATCAATATACTATAAACAAGTAACATAATTTTTTTTTTTATAAAGTCAATAGCCAGTTTTTTTTTCACTAATTGAGAATACGGTGGTTATGGAACGATATGGGTTTCATTTTTGGAAAAACGTCACGAAGAATCAATGAATTGTTTTTGGCGCATTCAGTGTTTTCAGCACCAAATCTTTAATTTTTTGGACGTGAGTTTCGTCGGTTGAGGTGATACCTGGTGGTCGGCCAGAGGACTCCTCGTCTTCAACGCGTTGTCTACCTTCTTTGAAGTGCTTCTACCCCTTCTAAACATTTCTTTTCGATATAGGAATGCTCACCGAATGCCTTCTGCAACATTCTATACGTTTCCGCAAACAAAAACAATTTCTTTGCTCAATTAATTCAGACATTTCAAAAATCGCCGGAATCAGTTTTAGCGTCTCACAAAGCCAAGCGTAACTCAAACACTAATGAATATTTTGACGTCAAATTTCACACAGTTATCAAGGACAGTGCCAGCAACTGAAAAAAGAAAAATAAATTGAAATTCCATACGTCCCGAGAATTTTAAATTGAGAATTGGTTTTATTTTTTGGACACAGTAGTACATCACATTATTTCTGTGTTTTACAGATTCTGGAATTAATTTCTTTACGCAGTAGATGAAAATTCACTAGTGGAAAACATTAGTTTTGTCAAAACATTTCCTGCTTGGTAAGTACGTGTCTTGATCCAGACAAGTGGAATTAATGATAATAAATGGACGAATAATATGATTAATGTGCGGAGGTCAAGAGACAATATTATTATTTGTTTTCTTCAAAAGGCAAGTGTTATGTCTCAATTCTACAGAGTTGAAAAGTATGTTAATTTGTAGTTTTAGCATTGTTTGTAGTTGCGATTTTCGAAATAAAGTGGTTGTTATTCAGTTTTTGAGTTACTCATCAATAAAAAATATCAACCTTGGCTATAAATCTAACCATTTCTATCAACAGTTGTTTACCATAGATAATTTAAAAACATAATGACATTATTGGGAATCAATGCAATCCATTATAATTTGTATTGGCAAACAAACAAATTTGTTCTACATTTGTTGATGTAAACATTATAATTGTTTTCATGTGCTTATTTATACATGTTTTTTAGATAGAATTTTAGATATCAATATGCATTAGTAACAGTATGAGTTTCAAAAAAAAAAAAAAAAGGAGATTCATTTGGGTGAAGTTGAAAAAATTTTCAAATTCCGAGAAAGATTATTTAAGAAAATATAATCAAATTATTAGAAGCATAAAGAGTGGTTAAAAATAGAGGGTCAAATTATTAGAAATACAAAAAATGGTTAAAAAAAGGGGCAAAATTATTAGAAATACAAAGTGTGGTTAAAAATAGAGTGGCCAAATTGTTAGAAATACACATAGGGGTTAAAATAAAGGATCAAATAGAGTGGTCAAATTATTAGAAATACAAAAAGTTGTTAAAAATAGAGTCGTCAAATTATTAGAAATACAAAGAGCGGTTAAAAATAGAGTAAAGTAGTGATAAAATACAGTGATAAATTAATCTTTAATATAAAAAGTGGTTAACAATCATGCCAAAAAGAGTTTTATCACTAAAGCCAAGATCTGATCGTAACCGTAATTTATTAACTAAATAATAATGTAAAGAATAACAAATATTTATGTACATTAAAGCATTTCTGATGGCTTTTTAGTTTATGATAATAAATTGCCATAAACTGCTGATACACATCTATATTATGGCAATTAGTTTTGACTTATCTTTACCTTTAAACCTTATTTTAAATAATATTTCCCCAAAAGCTCTAAAGACATATGTTTTAAAACTTTTTTATTTCTCTCTAAATCCAAATTAATGATTTAAATTTTAATTTTAAACTTATAATTTTTTTAATCTAACTAGATACTTCATGTTCTTATGAGTTGAACTAAATATATATTCTGAACCTAACTAATTTTTTTTTTTTTTTGTATATGATAAATATCCCGGAGCGAATAAAAATAAATTCAAAAATGCAAATGCCTACAACACTTCATTTAAATAATTCATAACGACCCAATTTAAAATGATTTATGCAACACCTAAAACCGAAAAAGAACAAACACTGCATCAAAAAATGGCTATTTAAATTTCTGAATTCATTGCTTATTCATAAGAGAGTAGCAATTAATTTATAGAATACTTTTATTAATCTTTAATCTCATTTATATTAACTTTTATCATTTTCATTTACAAAATAATCTTTCAAATAAAATTTAAAATAAGTATGGGAATAAACAAACAGTTGTGTTAAAAACAAAACATCATGGAAGATTTCATGTTTTTGTTTTGATTGTAACTTTGATTTTGATTTCATGACTTTGTTTTGTTTATTTTAAAAACATCTGCGCTTTTTAGATTATTTCTGACAACAAGATATATAAAAAAACCAGTTCTTTCGGCTCTAAAAATGATTTGCAAATTTTTGCATAGTTATTTTTAAAGATTAAAAACATATATTAAATAGCAACATGAAATATGAATTAATGAAGAAATATGTAAGATCATTTGAAGAGTACTGCATGTAAAAATAAATTTTTTATATGTTTCATTATGCTGATTACGCAATGAGATAAAAAAAGGTACATTTTTCAAATAAATTTTAAATCCTACATTTTGGGTTTTTAATCAATTGTTTGGAATAAGTTGCTGTTTAATTGGATTGGTTGTTGGCTTGGTCTTGGTTAAGCTTGGTTGTATTAATAAATTAAGTTTAAATTCTCTTTTTGAAGTAATTTTTTTCCATTAGTTGAAATTCAAATTTATGAACCATATGTTAATTAAATATTATGTATAATTTATTTTAATGCTTTTGATGTTTTATTAGAGTTATTTCTATAAAAAACATAAATAAACAATTTATTTTTTAAAATATACATTTACTCTGTTTAAAGAAATATGATTTTATATATATATATATATATATATATATATATATATATATATATATATATATATATATATATATATATATATATATATATATATATATATATATATATATATATATATATATATATATATATATATATATATATTTGCAAACCTTATTAACAGGAAAATATTTATTTTTCCTTCATAAGTAAAATCAATATATTTATTTAAAACAAATATTTATTTAATAAGTTTTAAATCATGAAGTGCAAAATGTAGCATTGCTTTCCTCACTGGAAGAGTTTTGGTATTTTATTCCCAGGAGAGAGGAATTTGTGTTATTCTACAAGCATATAATAAATATCATCATTAAATTTTGACAGCAGACAATCAGTATTGTACATAGTTGTACTACATGCAATTAGTATTGTACTAATGAGAACAATCTGTCACCGAAATCTGATAGCAGATATTAGGTATCATGTATAATGAGACTCCAAAAATTAGCGAATGCTGGTGCTACCTTCGCAGATCGAAATAATTACAGATTGAATATGGACTACTCCATGAGTTGTTCCATCGTGATTGGTGATAGACAACGAGCTGAGAAATGGCTACGCCAATGAGAAGTGATGTGATCAGGGAAGTCAGTAAAGTCGCTCTCTGTCTTGACGTACTGTCTTAAAAGGAGATTTTGGTGAAGAAGAAAGAGAGTTCTGCGACGAGTCGACCAGAAGTATTGTTTTTCTTTTTTGTCTGTAGGCCGGAGTTTCTACCTATTTCTAAAGGGAACCCCTTTTGGTTTCATGTATCACGATAATTAAGGTCTAATGTGATAAATAAGGTCTGACGCAGAACTGGCAATTAGATTCGACGTAGACTCGAGAACTGTGAACAATCTGCGACCTTGGAGTGAACTATACTTGTGATTTAATTGTGCATTTTTGACAAAACTTTATTGTTAATTTTTAATTTATTTGTATAACAATCCAGAGTTCACTAATTGTATATATATTTTTAGTGCTTGTAAATAACAACTAAAGTGTTTCCATGAACCTGATAGTGGCCCTCTTCTTGAAGCCGGTGTCTATTTATTAAAATTCTGTTAATATTTTTCAGTTTGCATTATTAGAATTATGTGAAATAATAAATTACAATACAACTCTTTTTATAAATTTTTAAAAAGGACAGATATACGATCGAATTTTAGTTTTAAAAGTAAATCTACTTTCCATTCTATTTGAAGTACTTTATCTCTACATGCTTCATAAAACTGGATAAATTATGAAAATTTTCTCTAAAATGGAATTCGAAAAAATATGTTTAAACTTAAAAAGCACCCTTTGGCATAAGCAGTATGTAGAAATAGAATATTTTTTTTTTTTTTTTTGGTTTATAGAAAGGAGTTTTTACTTTTGAAAAATATAGTCGTCTTAAATATATATGTCGAAGAAAAAGTGATAGGAGAAAATTGGAAAGAAGACAAAATAAACCCAGAAAAGGAATTTCGATAAAGTAGGGTATTTTTTATTTTTATGAATGGAATGTAGTAAAAATAACTATATATAAAAATTTGTTTTATAAATTTATTCTATGATACTGTTTATAAAAATATTATAAAACGCATGTTGTTGAATTAGCAAAACAGTCATTTATTATAAATGACTCTTTTGGTAATTGAACAATTATACTATAAAAACATCTTCATTTTTAAAAGGCATTCAAATATAATTGGGACTAACAAAAGGATGAAATTAAATAAAATATTTCCTCGTCCAAATAATAAAAGGTATTCTTTTTTTTTCAAACGTTAAATTGTTTGAATTTGAAATATTTTTCATTATTATGACATGTGAAAATTATGATTTTTAAGAAGGAAAAATTTATATAATATATTGACACATAATATATTTTAATAATATATTGACATTTATATATAATATAGTTCAAAAAATTAGAAATATAAAAAATTCGACAGAAAATTTGAACAAGATATAAAGATATTTAAGCTAAAAAATCAGAGATTTCAAACATTAAATTGTTTGTCAATTGAATATTACTGCAATTATTATGATATGTAAAAAAATATTAGTTTTAAGAGGGAAATTTTATATAATTTATAATATATTGACACATAATATATTTTATTAATATTTTGACATTTATACAATATATTGACAAATATTATATATTAAACAAAAAAAAAAATATATAAAAAAATCGTTGAAAATTTAAAAAAAAATCAAAAATTTCAAATATTAAATTGTTTGTCAATTGAATATTGCTGCCATTATTATGATATGTGAAAAATATAGTTATTAATTTTAAGAGGGATAAATATATAATATATTGACACACAATATATTTTATTACTATATTTATAATTATTTATATATATTGTATATTAAGCAATAAACAACAAATATAATAATTCACAGAAAAAAGTTTAAATGGTGTTTTGAAAAAATTAGAATTCAGCAAAAATACATTAAAATCTTTAATGTGCCATGAATTCCCATCTGTTATTGAAATTTTTATAATTTATAAATATTTTATGATATTGTTTATAAATGTTTTAACAATTTGTATATATATGATCATATAATATAACCCTGTATTCTGTATTGACCTGCAGTATTGACAGTTGTATACATGTATATATATCCTGCATTATATATATATATATATATATGTATGTATATATATATATATTGTTATTCATATTTTTTTAAAATATAGTTTATTCATAAGATAACGATTACAAATTTTTTTATTCGAAAACGATAGTAAGAATTTTTACTTTTAATATACAACATAATTTTTAAATTTAATTTTTCAATTGAAATTTCTTATATATGCACAATATAACATTGGAAAAGACAAGATTATTAACTAAAAGAAATCTTCATTTACATATTTTATTTATCATACAATTTTTCAAATTGTTTTAAATGCTTATACTGCATTAAAAATTAAAAACAGATTATCGTTAAAATTTACTTAATTCACATGATTATTTAAATAACGCTTACACGTTAGCAAGCCTGTAGAAACAAATATTAGTCTTATGAAATCGAGAGAAAATGTACTCCATCTTAATAATCGTTCTTTTATTTCCACAAACAAGCAGTAAATATCCAACACTTTTATGTATCTGATCCTTTTGTTCCCAGATAACTTCTACCAAGAGAAAAAGCACGTAGAATTCAAAAGTATTCCCCGATGTTAAGCTATACGTATAAAAATCCCAAATGGTGGCTGTCAGGATTGACAAATCAGATAATCCCAGAACACGGTACTTTCTTCAACGACAACATTGGATAATGTCATTTCTTTCTCTCTTCTGATATCAACAATAAGATATCAAATAAAATAAAAATGTAATTCACAATTTGCTTCAACACGAGTCATGTTTGTTGGCTAAAAATAAATGTGTGTTTTATTCACTGGAGTACTATATGCCATGTAACGACAAGAAGAATTAAGTAAACATTTTTTAATCCTGACTTGTAACAACGAATCGTAATTGTTTAATAGAAATGTAGTTTTATATATGGTTAGTATTGTGATGATTTTATTTTTTTAATTACTATCTTTAGAAACAATTTTAAAAAAAAAAAATATTAATTTTTTATTAAATTAATTGTGTTTTAGTGATAGTATTTGATTTTTGTAGGAACCGATTGCACAACTTATTATTTATAAAGTTTTTATTTATCTATTGTTTTTAAATGTCTACGGCCAGAAAATATTTGTTTATGAATATTTTGCTTATTTTATACAGTCTAGCAGTAGCTATCTCTGGAGCTCGGTATCACATGTTTCGGGTTCGAGTCCCTGCGGTGCTATGAATGTTTGTAGTGTTTCGGAATCCATTTTAAACCGTAGGTCCTGGCCTAATATGACTTAGATTGTTTCTTACAGCCCTACCCTCGTTAAAGAAAACATCTCATAATTCGCACTCTGCTAGTGGGCAGACGACCTTGGCTTATCATGCGGCTGTTGCGCCTTTGAAAAGAATATTTTCAAATATATAAAATATTAGATGATTGCGGTTGAATAGGTAAGCCGAAAATGTTTATCTAAACTAAAGTTGAAATAAATTAAATATTTTTTTAATCTAGAATTCAGCCGCAATGATATTTTGCGATATATTTTATTTTGTCAAAAATATAGTTGCTTCATCAGATAACATTTTTTTCAATTTCGACTCGAAAACGCTATTTAAAAACGGTAAGAATCTTTACCTAAATTTACAACAGATATAATTTCCAGATTGAATTTTTTTCCAAATGCATAATATTAGATTATGTAACATTGTAAAAGACAAGATTATTAACTAAAAATATTTCATTTACATATTTTATGTATCATATAATTTTTCAAATCGTCTTTATTTTATTGCATTAAAAATTAAAAACAGAATAAAGAATATTAAAAATTTACTTAATTACCATGATTATTTAAATAACACTTACACGTTACCAAACCTGTACAAACAAATATTAGTCATATAAAATCGACATAGAAAATTTGCTTCATCTTAATAATCCTTCTTTTATTTTGTTCTTTTATTTCCACAAACAAATAATAAATTTTCCCAACACTTTTATGTATCTGATCCTTTTATTCCCAGATAATTTCTACCAAGAGAAAAAGCACGGAGAATTCAGAAGTATTCCCCGATGTTCAGCTATACATATAAAAATCCCAAATGGTGGCTGTCAGGATTGACAAATCAGATAATCCCCAGAACACGGTACTTTCTTCAACGACAACATCGGATAATGTCATTTGTTTCTCTTCTGATATCAACAATAAGATATCAAATGAAATAAAAATGTAATTCACAATTTGCTTAAGCACGTGCCATGTTTGTTGGCTAAAGATATATATGTGTTTTATTCACTGGAGTACCATCTTCCATGTAACGACAAGGAGAATTGAGTAAACATTTTTTAATCCTGACTTGTAACAAGAAATCGTAATAGTTTTTAGAAATTAGCTTTATATATGGTTAGTATTGTGATGATTGATTATTTTTTTTAATTACTGTCTTTAGAAACAATTTTAAGTGAGAAAAATATCTATTTTTTATTAAATTAATTGTGTTTTAGTAATAGTATTTGATTTTTATATGAACCGAGTGCACAACTTTTTATTTATAAGGTTTTTTATTTATCTATTTTTTTTAAATGTCGACGACTGAAAAACTTGTTTACGAATATTTTGCGTATTTTATACAGTCTAGCAGTAGCTATCTCTGGAGCTCGGTGCCACAGGTTTCGGGTTCGAGTCCCTGCGGTGCTATGAATGTTTGTAGTGGTTAGGAATCCTCTTTAAACCGTAGTCCTGGCTTAATATGACTTAGATTGTTTTCTCACAACCCTACCCCGTAAAAAGAAAACATCTCATGATTCGCAATCTGCTAGTGGGCAGACGGCCTTGGCCCACCATGGGGCTGTTGCGCTAATGAAGAATATTTTCAAATATGTAAACTATTAGATGATCGCGATTGAATAGGTAAGTGGAAAATCTTTATCTAATCCGAAGTTGAAATGAATTTGATATATTTTTTCAACTGGGAATTCAGCCGCAATGATAATTTGCGATATATTTTATTTTGTCAAAAATATAATTTATTCGTCAGAAAAGATATTTTTTTAAATTTCTACTCGAAAATGCTATCTAAAATCACGCTAAGAATCTTTACCTAAATATACAACAGATATAATTTCCAAAAATTAATTTTTCAATTGAAATTTTTTCCAAATGAGTAATGTAAGAATATTTGACAAAAAAAAAAAAAAAATTATTAACTAACAGAAATGTCAATTTTACATATTTTATATATAATACCTTTTTTCAAATTATTTTATATACTGCAATAAAAATTAAAAACATAATAATGAATATATTTTAAATTTAATTCGTGTTCAGATTTTCTAATCAAAGAAATTATTCAGGATTATTTAAATAACACTTACACGTTACCCAGCATGTAAAATAAATATTAGTCAAATGAAATCGACACAGAAAATGCGCTTTATCTTAATAATCTTTCTTTTATTTTACCTTTTATTTCCACAAACAAACAGTGAATTTCTCAACAATTTTATGTATCTAATCCTTTTATTCCCAGATAACTTTCACCAAGAGAAAAGCAAGTAGAATTCAGAAGTATTCCCCGATGTTTAGTTATACATATAAAAATCCCAAATGGTGGCTGTCAGGATTGACAAATCAGATAATCCCTAGAACACGGTACTTTCTTCAACGACAACATCGGATAATGTCATTTATTTCTCTTCTGATATCAACAACAAGATATCAAATGAAATAAAAATGTAATTCACAATTTGCTTGAACACGACTCATGTTGTTGGCTGAAAATAAATGCGTGTTTTATTCACTGGAGTACCATCTGCTATGTAACGACAAGGAGAATTTAGTGAACATTTTTAATCCTGACTTGTAACAACGAATCGTAATTGTTTAATAGAAATGTAGCTTTATATAAGATTAGTATTGTGATAATTTATTTTTTTTAATTACTCTTTTTAGAAACAATTTAAATGAGTAAAATATCAATTTTTTATTAAATTAATTGTGTTTTAGTAATAGTATTTGATTTTTGTAGTAACCGAGTGCACAACTTATTATTTATTCTATTTTTTTTAAATGTCTACGCCTGAAAAAATATTTGATTACGAATATTTTGCGTATTTTATACAGTCTAGCAGTAGCTATCTCTGGCGCTCGGTGCCAAAAAATTTGGGTGCGAGTCCCGGGGACCTATGAATGTTTGTAGTGGTCGGAATCCACTTTAAACTGTAGGTCCTGGCCCAATATGACTTAGATTGTTGGTCTCAGAGCCCTACCCGTAAAAAGACAACATCTCATGCTTCGGAATCTGCTAGTGGGAAGACGGCTTTGGCTCACCATGGGGATGTTGTGCCAATGAAGAAGAATATTTTCAAGTTTGGTAAAATGTTAGATGTTTGTCGTTGAACAGGTAAGTGGAAAATTACTCATCTATTCCGAGATTGAAATAAATTAGATGCATTTTTTGAACTTGGAATTTAGCCGCAATGATAATTTGAAATATATTTTATTTTGTCAAAAATATAGTTTATTCTTCAGATAACATTTTTCTTAAATTTCTACTCAAAAACACTATCTAAAAAAACCGCTTAAGAATCTTTACCTAAATATACAGCAGATATAATTCCCAAATTTAATTTTTCAATTGAATTTTTTCCAAACGCATAATATAAGATTATGTAACATTGTAAATGACGAGATTATTAACCAAAAAATATTTCATTTACATATTTTATTCATCATATAGTTTTTTAAATTGTCTTACATAATTTATTGCATTACAAATTAAACACAGAATAAAGAATATCGTTAAAATTTATTTAATTCCCATGATTATTTAAATAACACTTACACTTTACCAAACTTGTAAAAACAAATATTAATCATATGAAATCGACATAAACTGTGTTTCATCTTGATAATCTGTTCCTTTTGTCATTTATTTCCTCAAACAAATAATAAATTTCCCAACACTTTTATGTATGTAATCCTTTTATTCCCAGATAACTTTCACCAAGAGAAAAAGCAAGTAGAATTCAGAAGAATTCCCCGATGTTTAGCTATACATATAAAAATCCCCAATGGTGGCTGTCAGGATTGACAAATCAGATAATCCCTAGAACACGGTACTTTCTTCAACGACACCATCGGATAATGTCGTTTCTTTCTCTTCTGATATCAACAATAAGATATCAAATGAAATGAAAATGTAATTCACAATTTGCTTGAACACAAGTCACGTTTGTTGGCTAAAGATATATATGTGTCTTATTCACTGGAGTACCGTCTGGGATGTAACGACAAGGAGAATTGAGTAAACATTTTTTAATCCTGACCTGTAACAACGAATCGTAATTGTTTAATACAAATATAGCTTTAGACATGGTTTGCATTGTGATATTTATTATTATCATTAATTGATATCTATAGAAACAGTTTTAAATGAGAAAAATATCGATTTTTTATTAGATTGATTGTGTTTTATTATTAGATTGTGATTTTTTTTTCAGTAACCTAGTAGTTCGGTGGCAACGTGCGTCGCTGGTGAACATTAGGCTACTATTACTACTACACCACACCACATCAATGTGCCTAGAGCTGAGTTGCTTCTATATAGTTTGGAAATGATGTGGGTGAGAGAAGTCTGACAGGGCACTGTGACGTTCTACGGTCATATGAAACCGGGACCTACGGCTAAAAATGGATTCCGAACTACTACAAACATCCATGGCACCACCGGGATTCGAACCCAAAACCTGTGACACCGAGTGTCAGAGTGCTAGTCACTCGGACATGAAGCCTCCAAGCATTAGGGTTGATGTTCCTTCCGCTGACGACTTTGTTGTAGACACTGTTTCAAGAAACGAGGAGTTTCGATGACATTTGTGATGTTCAGCATCTTGCCTCATCAGTCAGACTACTGGTGGGAGTTTTCCAGTTTTCTCCTATATTATATGTAAATGTGGGTTAATTCTCATTAAAATGCCCTCCCTTCCTCCTTCAGGCACAAGGAGCCAAGTCAGACTTCTACCTACGGGTGCTCCATCACAACAGAATCTGCCTCTTTCCCTCCATCCATGAGTAGACTACTCATGGTATGTCCGTCCTGCACTGCAGGACACCGAGAAATAGACACAACATAACAACAACTAATTAGTTATAAGATTTTTAATCTATTTTTTTAATGTCCTTGTTTGATAATATTTTTTTACGATTATATTTTGTACAATATTTTGAAATCACAATCTTCGTGGGCAAATAAAATTTAACTAAGAATTTTAAGTTGAGATTGTGTAAATTAAACTGTGGCCCGCTCGTTGTATGGGCTTTTTTCTTGCAGCACAAATTTCATCTTAAGTTTTTAATTAATATAGCAAGCAATTTTTCTGTACAGACTTTTAGATTTTAACGAAATATTAAACGTAGAATGCAATTTGGTTCCGATTTATTAAAAAAAAAAGTAAAAAATTAAATATCAGAAAAATATTTTATTTAATGTTTTTAATTTACTGCAACCTAGAAATGAGAACTATTATCGATAAAAAGATGTCCTAGATATAGCATCACAATCAGCATTATTTATTTATTAAATACTCTAACAACAAGCCTTAAATACATTGGCTATGAAAGATAATTGATTTACGAACACTTTTTAAGAATTCCTTTCTTGCGAGTGACTTACCCTCAGTTTCCTGCAATGAGAGACGGACATGCCATGAGTAGTCTACTCATGGATGGAGGCAAAGGGGTCGCTTCTATTGTGATGGAGCACCCGTAGATAGAAGTCTGACTTCGCTCCGCTGACTGAACGCTCTATGGTCATATTAGATAGAGACATGTTTTAGGTGGATTTCGAACCACTACAGGCCTTCATGGAACCGCCGGGACTCAAACCCGAAGTATAAGGTACCGAGCGCCAGAACGCGAGTCCCTCGACCCTTTCATTTTTTCGTGGGATCCCCGAAAAAAATTTCTTTTTCATTATTACACTTTGGAAAGTAACTGTGATTATTTTAAATAGCAAAACACGCAAAATATTGGTGTATAAATTTCGAGTATGAATATAAAACAAAAATATAAATTATTTAACCAAATACTTTAAAAGTTTGAATCAAAACCGTAGAAAAAAACAAACAAATATTAAATATAATATAATATGAACCCGTGAAATATATGAGCTCATATAATAGCGTGAAATCATTTCATTAATTATTTATTATTATTATATTATATTATTGATCTTAATATTCAAACACGGTTCCACCTTATATATGAGCTTGTGTGTGTCTATAACAAACTCGGAGATGGATGCAAAACTGAATTTAAACGTGAATTTAATTTATCGAGCTGCTTAACACTTGAATTTAATTTATCAATCGAATTTAAAGATTTGGGAACCAGCATGGAAGACCGTGAGAGAAGCTATATGATGACAGTGACAGCTGCAGGGTATTGGATAGTTAGGAAAGTGGCCGTCAAAACAAATCATGGAAAGTGTTTAACCTTCCAGTTTGCGGAAGAATAACTCAGATAAATTTAAGTCAGTGATTTTAGAAAAAAATAAAGACGCTGCAGTTGTTTGATGGAAAAATGTGACAAGTAATGTAAAAGAAATAACTGAATTTGCAAAGTGGAAAATAAGAAATTTGAAAAGGTAGTGACAGGGGAATTACAACAAGCATGCGCATATATATTATATATAAATATACATGTAAACATCAGAAGTCTGCACCTCTTCATTTAATATAATTTAAGTGATTTTTGTTCTTTTTTCTTTTATAATATATAGTTTTTTTATCAATGGAAAGTATATTAAATTCTGAAAATTAATAGGTTTATTTGTTGGCTTTTTTTAAATATACAATTCAATGGCGTTACCTAGAGGATGTACTTAATGTAGGAAGTAGAAAGATAGCCTATAAGTACCTTCATTTCTAAAGAAAAAGAAATAGATAAAAAAAAAAGCAAAAATTAAAAATATATAATTGATTATATTTTATTTTTTTTTGTGTACAAAGTAAAAAAGTGCTACATTTTTTTATCGGGGTATTTTGTGATGTGTGTTTCATCAGGACAATGCCAGGCCACATACGTCTATAGTGACTCGCCAGAAACTCTGGGAGCTTGATTGGGAAGTTTTGATGCATGCACCATATGGTCCGGACCTGGCACCAAGCGATTACCATGTTTTTTATGTACTGCAAAACTTCCTTAGTGATAAGAATGTGAAAACAGATAACTAGAGTGTTTTGTCAATAAAGATCAAGACTTCTATGAGAGAGGCATTATGAAGCTACCTTTAAAATGGCAACAAATTATAGCACAAAAATGGTGCATATTTGACCAAAATTGATAATCCGAAACATGATAAATAAAGTCTTGAAGTTCACGTAAAATAATGGATTTCATTTTTCTCAACCTAATATATTAATTTCATCAGTACTGTATTAATTTGTAACAATTGCTATTTAAGTGTGCATAACGGTAAATAATTATGTATTTGCTTTTTTACACAATTTTTAAATTTAATTCTAATGAATAATAGAAGGAATAAAAATATAGGCTGCAAATAATAAATAGATAATGTAATAATTATATCCAAAATCATAATGATATCCATATGTGAGCTTGTATTTTTTAAAATTATCTCTTTTATATTATCAAAAAATTCTGAGGACGCTTACCAAATCTCTTCCAATGACTCATAATAGATAATTCTCTGAATAACATAATAATTTGCTAGAACCAAAAAATTCTCATGGTTCATAGTAAATTCGTTTTTACTTTTTATTTGCATTTTTCGTTAAATATTTGTTGTGAATATCAAGAAGAAAATGACACTGCCATGTTAAAAATTTTTAACATTGAATTCGAATTTACTCTTTGCAAAACTCGAATTCAAACTAGTTTTTTGTTTGGTTTGTTGCTCTACGATCATTATTTGCACTCTTTAGGCTAATTAGACCAGAACTTAAAGTTTATTGTGGATTCCAAACCACTACTACTACAGCACATCACATCACGGTGCCTAGAACTGAGTTGTCCCTACACAGTTTGGGCATGATGTGGGCGAAAAGTCTGATTGCTCTCCGTGACGCTCTTACAGTCATTATGAGGCCAGGATCTACCGCTTAAAGTGGATTCCAAACCACTAACAAATATCTATGACACCTGAGACTGGATCCGAACCTGAAGCCTGCTCTACCAAACGCCAGAGCGCTAGTCAATTGACCATCAGACCACAACCAGTCTTTATATCTAACTCGTGAATATTAGCAATGTACACAGCGGAAAGGTTTAGATTCGAATACGCCATCAGTTGCAGTCATTGTTTTTGATACGAGTAGACTTAGAGATTTTGACTGCCTGAATCATGCAACGTTAGACAGAGAAGGTTAGAATTTGTAGTCGTTCTCACATATCATCATCATCATTGGCGCAACAGCCCAGTTTGGGCCAAGGCCATCTACCTACTGGTAGATTTCGAGACGAGAGATGTTTTTCTTTTTACAGGGTAGGGTTGTCAGCTCTATGTCCAACGCTCAACAGTCATGTGAGACAGGGACCTACAGATTAAAGTGGATTCCAAACCACTTCAAATATTAATGGCACCGCCGGGACTCGAACCCGAAACCTGTGGTATCGAGTGCCACAGCGCTAGCCCTCGGCTATTAAGGCCCGTTCTCACACATGAAACTGAAATTTGGGACAGTTATACCTGAAACTCTCACAAAAGGCAATGGCGTGCTTTCATTATCCGTATGTAAGGTGTTAGTGAAATAAAATAAAACACAAAACCTATAGAAAAATCAAAGGTTGTTTATAGAAAGAAATGTCTAATTTGTTTTCAAGAGCAAAATAAAAAGGCTTGTTGAAATATTTTCGATACAGAAAAACGAAAGTTAGAGGGAAATGCAAGGAAAGCAATAGAAAAAGGAAGTAAAGAAATTTTTTACTTTTGTAAATGAAAGCAAATATGTTACAATTTCTTAAAGAGACAGAAAAAATTTAAGGCATAACTGAAAGAAAAAAGATAATGATTTTTTAGAAAACTTTCATACCGGCAAAGAATAAAAAAAATCACTTCAAATAAGAGACATAGGAGCATCTGGTAAGTTTTTGATTTTCAAAGAAAATAAGTGCTAAAACCCACAAATAATTCCTGACTGCTTTAAATTGAGTTATAAATTTAGGTATCATTTTACGAGGTTTTGTTTACTATAATCACAAATGCTATTAATCAAAATATAGTAAACTACGAGACTAAGAAAAATATTATTTAATTAATTATAAAGAAGAGTATAATTTAAAAATTAAATAATTGACTTTGATACGCACACATTCATATTTATAGTAAATTGAGTTTTAAAAATAAAATATATGACATTATATCTATATCTACATCTCTTACATCTCTCTCTCTCTCTCTCTATATATATATATATATCTTGCTTGTATTCAAAATTACGAGTTTTAACTGTAACTCTAGTTCATAAATTTATATCACGAACACTATTAGAAAAATATCTAAAACAGCATTTAAAAATAGAGATAGTGTTTATATATAAATAACAAATAGAATTAACGATATAAATTTAAGAACTACAGTTACAGTTAAAACTCGTATTTTTGAATACAAGCAAGAAATAAAAATTGCATCTTCTGAATATAACGTATTTCCAGACCGTGAATAAAATTATATTTTATACGAAATATACGATTCAGTATTTTATGCGAATATCATATCTAAAAAGGTTGTGACTTTTGAATAGAAATGTCTTATTTAGTAACCAAAATAACAATGCCTACTATTTATAGAATATAAATGGAAAAGAAAAAGCATTTACACAAAGTGCAAGCAACTATTGGAAAAAAACTGCTTGTGTACAAAATACGGAGAAAACTATAGTTGTATTTCTCGATGGTAAAATAAAGTCAACATTTTTAAACACATTCAAAACTGAAGAATATTTATAGATCGCAAGTATTTCTTTTAGTTTATCAATTAACAAATAGCCTTCAAGTATTTATATGAACGATAATGAATAAATGAAACAGAATAAATTAAAGAATAAACGATAGAGAATAGTGAAATAATGAATCTTTAGAGCATAAAGGAAATGATTTTCGTTAAATTAGTCCATATTAATAATTAATTAAATTTTTATTCCATTTTCATTCAAATGGTTGAGAAAATCTATGCATTCCTTTTATCATTAGCGATGTTGGACTTAATTGGAATGAATAAAATATTTTTAATCTAATTTATTGAGGAATTTTACTATTTGAATCTACAAACAATACAAATTCGTCTTAAATTTTATGACAATACTAAGTAATTGTCATAAAAGTTAAGGCGTTAAATTTTCAAAGCAATATAAAAGCAATAAAATGAATCTAAAGAGACATTTCTGAATTATATAGAGTAACTAATTGCTCTAAATATAAAACAATTTGTTAATCTATTTTAATTTAATTTCTTATGTTGCATAGAATGATTATACTTGTACATGTTTCAATATGTGACTAATTACCAATTCTTTAAAAAAATAAAACTCTTTTAAAGCAATTTGATACGATAAAATAAAATAAAATAAAAATAATAACCTCTTATTTATCCCTTTCGCTGGATTATTTTAATTTTTCTGAATTCTATTATATAGAATAAATAATTGATCTAAACATAAAACAATTTGTTAATCTATTTATATTAAATTTCATATAAGTTGCATAAATATATTAAAATGGTTATACTTTCAATATGTGACTAATCATCTGTTTAAAAAAAAATGTAAAACGTTTTAATTCAATATGATACGACAAAATAAAATAAAAATAACAAATTTTTATTTATCTCTTTTACTTGATTTTTAAAATATTTCTGAATTCTATTAACATGTTCTGACATGTTCGTAGGCTGACACATAGATGGCGCTACTAGTATTAAATCCATATGATTTTTAGTTAGCCCTAACCTTCAAAAGACACGTGTATAAATTTGACAGCTGTTGCACTATTAGTATGTGAGTTATAGCCTTTTAGTGAAGCAACTTTTGTTAGTTTAAAAAAATGGATAAAAGGTATTTCGTGTGTTAATAAAGCATTACTTTTTGGCGAAAAAAAATACTATTGAAGCCAAGGCTTGGCTTGATAAACATTATTTGGACTTTGCACCAGGAAAATCAACCGTAGAGAAGTGGTTTGCTAAATTTAAACGAGGCAAAATTAGCACCGAGGACGATGCACGCAGTGGACATCCCAAAGAGGCTGTTACCGACGAAAACATCAAAAAAGTCCACAAAATAATTTCTGATAACCGTAAAGTGAAGTTGATTGAGATAGCTGAGACCCTAAAGATATCAAAGAAACATGTTGGACATATCGTGAATGAATATTTGGATATGCGAAAGCTCTGTTCAAAGTGGTTGCCGCGTAGAGCTCACAATCGACCCAAAACCAACAACGAATTGATGATTCTAAGCAGTGTTTGGAGCTGTTCAATCTTTATAAACCCGAAATTTTGCGTCGATATGTGACAATGGATGAAACAGGGCTCCATCATTTCACACCGGAGTCCAATCGACAGTCAGCCGAGTGGACTGCACGTGATGAACACTAAAAATGCTATAACTCACATACTAATAGTGCAACAGCTGTCAAATTTATACAGGTGTCTTTTGAAGGTTAGGGCTAACTAAAATTTATATGGATTTAATGCTAATAGCGCCATCTATGTGTCATCCTATGAACTTTTCAGTCCACCTGTTATATAGATTAACTACTTGTTCTAAATATAAAACAATTTGTTACTCTATTTATATTCCATTTCTTATAAGTTGCATTAATATATTAAAAGGCTTATAAAGGCTACATCTTTGAATATGTGACTAGCCCCCTATTGAAAAAAAAGGCAATTGAAAAGATAAAATAAACTAAAAATAATAACTTAGTTTTTTTTTTAACTTAAGAAAATAATGCAACATTTTCATTTCATAAACATTTTAAAAATTCTATTTCGGTTTTTGACTTAAGTTTATTTGAAACAAATGATTTATTTTATAAACGAAATAGACCGATTGTTGATATCAAAAATCATTACTAAATATGACATATTAATAATTACTACAAAAATATCTTATCTTCAAGTTCAAAAGAATCTAATACAATTACATTCGTTATGAGATTAATTAATTACATTAGATTAGTTATATAGTTACATTCGTTATTAAATTAATTAAAATATTTAACACAGAACTCATAATGATTTTTGAGATGAGAATATGTGAAACAAATGATTTAATTCATATGCAAAATAGACCTATAGTCTATTAATGGAAATCTTTATTGAAACATATTAGTATTTTAATAATTACTACAAAAATACGTTATCATCAAGGTCAAAAGAATCTAATACAATCACAATAGTTAACAGATTAATTAATTGCATTAGATTAATTACATCATTACATTCGTTATTGAATTAATTAAAATATTTAACACAGAGCTCATAATGATTTTTGACATGACATTATTTGAAACAAATGATTTAATTCGTAAACAAAATGGGCCGATAATTGACAATGAAAATCTTTATTAGAAATATTTTGATATTTTAATAATTACTACAAACCAAAAGTACATGATCAAGTACAAGCTCAAAAGAATCCAATACAGTTACATTAAAGTATTTAACGCAAAACTCGTAATATTTTATGCGAACATATAATGAATAATAATAATTTCAACAAGTTGTGCGTTAAATGATAAAAAAATTGCATTCAGTTCATACTGTCATGAACATTTTACACAGCCGAAATAATAAATGAACACCTAAATTAACCTTACCTGGTAATAACTGTATCCAATGAAAGTTGATATCAACAGTGTAAGTTATGCAAACACACACATAAAAAGACCTTGCAAACACAAAATGCATATACTATTGAGTCCATTACATTAGACAACTGTAACTGGCGGCTAGAACTGTTAAAATTAACGCTTCTTCTGTTTTTGGCTCCAAACCCCAAAGCAATAAACATCAATTCAGTCAGAATCATGTGTTGAGACGGTAAATGTGGCAGCAAAGCAAACAAGGATCATAAAAAAAAAAGATGGAATAGTTCACTAACCTTGGTCAATAAGTCATAAATACTATTGATTACGCAGGTTTTACGGCCTATTCTTCGATTTGATTTCACAAGAAATGGTAGTCGTAAATGTCAGAGCTAAAAATGATTGAACAAATTCAGAGACCGATAAAAAAGGATGTTATTGAAAAACACTTACATATTGAACTTCCTTTGCCTATAAAAACTGTTTTTCTTTCTTGTGCTACCCTTGAATCTATTTCGCGAAACTCGGCTCGTGCAAGATACTAATCAAATCGTGCTTGTTAAATTTTTAAATAGGAATGGGAATGATTCATACAACTATTAAACGGATTACATAAATAATAAATTCAATATGTACTAGTTTTTTTTCACAGAATTTATCATACACATTTATAAATATTAATAACAGAAATATTGGATACAAACAGTCTTTAGTAGTACACGTTTATTTCATAAATTGAAACAAGAAATTTAACAAAATTGATTCCATACACAAGAATCCAACATTTCGGATACATGCTGTTGTAATTTTGAATACATGTTGTTGTAATAATTGAAACTGCATATTGTGTGACAAGGTACACAGATTCAATATATGCTTAATTAAATTTTTACTTGTTAATGCCTTATCTAGGAATAACCACAGATACTTTTTTGAAAACATTTTTATAATGAATAAATGTGTTCACAGTTACATGCCCACAGACTTGTTGATCCAATGTTGCTTTCTGATCCAATGTTGTTTGTTGATCCAGTTAGTATAAGACATTTATTTCATAAATGAGGCAGAAACTAGAAATTTAACATAATGGATTTCCCACACACTAATCCAACATTTTGAATACTTGCTGTTGTAATAATTGCAACTTTGCACGTTGTGTGACACGGTACACAGATTCAAGTTTAGCCTAAATAAATTTGTACTTATTAAAGCATCATCTAGGAATAACCACATTTACTTTGTTGAAAGCACTCTTATAAGAACTACAAGTGCACTTTGTTATTTGTCAGCAGGGTGCATGATGAGCAGGTTGTTTATCCAATATTGCTTGTTTATCCAATGTTGCTTTTTGATCCAATGCTGTTTGTCGACCCAGTTAGTAAAAGACATTTATTTCATAAAAGAGACAGAAACTCGAAATTTATCAAAACTGATTCCATAAACACGAATCCAGCTTTTTAACATGCTTTGTGCAAAGTGATTTAACATGCTTTGTTAAAGCGAATTCACTTTGCATATTTAGGGACAGTGTACACAGATTCTATGTTGACCTAAATAGGTTTGCACTTGTTAAAGCATCATCTAGGAATAACCACATATACTTTCTTGAAAACAATTTTATAATGATCACGTGTGCAACATTGTTACTTGTCCACAGGGTGTATGATAAGCGGCTTGTTCATCCAATTAGTAGATCACATTTATTTTATAAATAAGACAGAAACTAGAAATTTCTCAAAACTGATTCCACACGCACGAATCCATTTTTTTAATATATGCTGTTTAACTTTATCTAGTATATGCTGAGACGTTACAATTCAGGTTAGACGACATAGCAATGTAATAAAAATCGTACAATAATAAAGATTGATGTCTTTTTAAATATTTCTCTTTTAATTAAAGAGAAATATAGAAAAACTAATGCTATGATGTAAAAATAACCAAAAGTAGTGTTTGACCGGTGATCTTCCTTATCTACTAACAAACCAATCACAGTAAATCTCATTATAAATCTACATTTCAATGCTCTGAGTTAGTTACTTTGTCAGTCAGATCAGTGTTGGTGATAATAATCTTTGAAATTGAAATACATAAATTACGTTGGAAAGAACCATATTAACCCAATATATAAGTATGAAAAAAAAAGAAACGTAAAAATTATCCCTCTGCTCTGTAATGTGTCTTGCACTTCTACCGAAATAATAATGAGTCCACGAAGAGTTAGCTGATTGCCCATTTGCGGAACTGATTCTGAAGTCGAGACAAGAAATCGCTCTTCATCACGCTTGCCTCGCTTTATTTTTCTCGTGGCGTCTAATTTGCGTATGTATTACACTCCACTGCATCAGAATGGGAGATTACAGTTCCCTTTTGAAAGGTGGACACAAAATAACTAAAAGTAAACGCCTCAAACAGAAAATCGAATAAAATTACATGCCAAATGCCGATCCATTTTTCTGCCATTTTTGGTCACTACCAAACTTAAAAGGTGTGCATTTCAATGTTAATTTTTACAATGTAAAGAATTGTTAGAGATAAAATATTAAGTTGTTTCATTTGAAAATGATAATTCCAATTTTCTTATAGTGATAATATAACAAGTGCAGAATTCATTAAAAACTAATACATCTTTTTCAATATTAAAATTTGCAGTTAGCCTATCCGTAATACACTCGAAAAAAATTTCGGAATGTGTCGATTAAAAAGTAAGAAACTACCCATGCTGTATTACGATGACAGACAATCATACTGACACACTACGTGTTATTCTACCATTATTACACATAAAATAAATGGGTATTGTTTTGAGGGCAGTGGCTCAGCGATGACCTGGAGCATTTTCAACGTTTCTTATACATTTCTTATTTTTTAATTTATTTCATGTGTTTTTTTTTATAAATTGTTTGAAACTCTATAGTTTATTTAATTATATTTTTTTAAATTCTTTCATGTCTCTTTTTATTAAATTTCTTTCATGTGTTTTTTTATTAAATTCCTTTCACGCTATTTTATAAAATCGTTTGGAATTTCGTAGTTTTTTTTTTAAATTTCTTTCACGTGTTTTTTAATTTATTAAATTACTTTCACGGGATTTTTAATAAATCGTTTGAAATTCTATAGTTTATTTAATTATATTTTTTAAAATTCTTTCACGTCTCTTATTAAATAAATTTCTTTCACGTCCCTTTTTATTAAATTTCTTTCATGTGTTTTTATTAAATTCCTTTCACGCTATTTTATAAAATCGTTTGAAATTTTATAGTGTATTTTTTTTTTAATTTCTTCCACGTGTTTTTTTATTAAATTACTTTCACTGAATTTTTATAAAATCGTTTGGAATTCTATAGTTTATTTATTTATTTTTTTTAAATTTCTTTCACGTGTTTTTTTTATTAAATTACTTTCACGTGGTTTTTTTTTTTTTTTTTTCATATATAAAATCGTTTCGAATCGTATAGTTTTTTTTTTTTTTTTCATATTTTTTATTTAATGTTTCCTTCTTTCAGTTTTAAACTATAACTAATGAACATAATTTATTGCCTGAATATAATGTAATGTTACTTTTTATTTTTCTTGTTTAAGATTGCTGTTATGCGTTTTGTTCTTACAATAAATCCTAAATTTTATGGGTAACCTGTATATCGACTCAGACGATTACATTTTTTTTTTTTTTCTTTTGACTGGCTTTACGTAAAGAAAATGGAAATCAAACTCGTTACATTTTCTTCTGAAGTTGTTATTTTCGTAGGATGGGCACTTTGGGTTAAGTCATTCGTTACTAATACAACGGAGATTAGATAAGGTACACCACCCCCTATTACTCTAGACCTCTAAAACCGGCATTTTGCTATCACCATTTTGAATAAACATCTGCAGGGATGGCGTCTGAAGGATTTGCATGCTTCTTTTCTACTTCTGGAGCTCAATGCAAATATATTCTAGCTTAAAAGTTTATGCGCATTCCGGCATAGACAAGAAAGCTTCCGTTATTTAAAAAATGGACATATATTTTATTTAAAAACATAATTCCTAGTTTTTTTAAACAATTCTTAGATCTGAATAAAAACTGAAACAGGGATATCGATTCAGGGTTAATTTAATAAAAAAAGTGAACACATAAGCATTACAAGAATAAGCAATTATTTTAGTACTTTCTATTTTAATTGATCTATTTTGATGGCCGAATGGCTATAAAACCAAGGTATCGGGTTCAAACACATGGATGTTAGTAGTGGTTCGAATCCACTTTAAGCTGTAGGTCCCGGTCCTAATAGGATCGTAGAGAGCGGGGGCATTGTTACTCCGCGTCCGTGGCTTACCATCAAGTTACACGCGCCCCCTTAATTTTTGGCGAAAGATCACGGTCTATTTGCCTGCTGCATTAGAAGAAAAAAAAGAATTTTAATTGCTGACTAAAAGATCATATTCGCAATTACAAATGTGCTAACCTGTATCCAATATATCCCTGTCTTCATATTTTTTTTTATTAATTTGATATTTGTTAACAAAAATGAGTTATGTTTTAAAACAGCACTCTACAAATTATATGTGGTCATTGCTAGATATGCATCAAAATGGGTAAGCCTGTTTGGATCGACATATATTTGTGAACAAATATTTTTGGGCATAAATAGATAAATAAAAATATTTTGACAACTTCTGAACTTACGGCTACAAAAATTATTTTATTATTTGAAATCTTTTATTATATATATATTATTATATACACCCCTCGTTATATTTTTATATACACCCCCATTTTATTATATATAATACGGTCGTATTATATATCATGGTATGCAGATTGTGCAACCAAATTGTAACTGGGTGTAGTTAGGTTGAGATATTTGAGGCATAGGTTGGAGAACTCACAGCTTTATTTATACACACATAAACACCACACACATACAATTAGAAACCTAAAATAATTAACACATTTAAAGACAGATGATTATAGATTAGTGGAAGCATTCCACTTCTAAACAGAAATCCTTTACGAGCAAGGTGAGAGACTCTGAGTAGGCCAACTGACCATTTTTCCCGAACGTCACAAGGCACTCCTGCCAGTGAGTAGGTGGAAGCTTGGTTACAATATATACAACAAAATTGAGTATACACCTCCTAAAATTTTGACTTCTTCCAATTACAAATTAAATATTGATTTAAATAGATAAAATTTTTTATCTAGCTACTTTAACCTCTGCTTTACCATCCTATAATAACACAATTCTATAGTTTTAACTTATTTATTACGAAAAACGTTGCGATTCGAAGAAAAAGATGAAAACCATGCCACAAAATTAAATACACTCTTATATTTGTAAATTATGCCATCCCACTTTTTTAGTTTCAAATTTTTCTTTAAAGAGTTTCAGGAGAGCTAGATTATAACACGTGCTATTGCACTTCAACGCTTTCAAATAGTATTTTTTTCTCATTAAAAATCGTAAAATGAGCTCTCGTAGAGAAACTACTGAATCTGAGCGTTTATTGGTTCAAAATGGTCGAAAGAAGCAAATTTTTTCGAGAAATCGCTTCGTTGATTGGGTGAAAAACTCATGGTTGTGTCCAAAAAATACTATAAAAGTATAAAAACTGGATCTGTGGCCAATATTCCTGGAAGAGGACCTAAAGAAATACTGAGTACTACAGCGAAGAGGAAGATCATTCACAAAAAGAAAGATCCGAGGGTGAGTGCCACTAAACTAGCTTTATCGGTGTCCTCTACAATCGGGGAAAAAGATATCAGTTGAAACAATTGACGTACCCTTCACCAATATGGGTTTAATGGCCGTACACCAATACGAAAGCCACTCATCAAGTATGTGAATAGACAAAAGAGAGTGACACAGAACATCGTTTAAAGCCTATTTAATTTCTGGAACACTGTAATATTTTCTGATGAAAGTAAGTTTAATCTTTACGGAAGCGATGGACGATTTAAAATATGGAGAGAAGCTGGGAAAGCACTGGTACCTAAAAGCACCATTAAGACAGTCAAGTTCGGAGGTGGATCTGTCCTCGTTTGGGGTTATGTCGGCTGGAGGAGTTGGAGAGCTTGCTTTTATTGATGGTATTATGGACAAACATATATATTTGGGTATTTTAAATGATAACTTGAAAAAAAAGTGCCAGTAAGTTGGGGCTTGGGTCAAGCTTCATATTCCAGCAGGGCAAGCACTTTGAAATTTGCAGCTATACTTGCTGTACCATTGCAGGAAGCAATTACACCCTCCAGCCCAGTCTCCAGACCTAAACGTCATCGAAAATTTGTGGTCGAAATTAGAGAAAGCTGTACATGAACACGAAATCACACAAGGAAGTTCTCAAGAAGATTCTGAGAGAAGAATGGGCTAAAATTTTGTTGAAACCACTAAAACACTAGTAGAATCTATGTCCAGAAGATTACAAGCTGTAATTCAAGCAAAAGGTTATGCAACAAAATATTAATTTGTACGTTAAAAGGAAATTAATAAAGGTGTATACTTATTTTTGTGGTGTTGTTTTTAAAGCTCTCGTCTCAGATCTTTTATTTTTTTTCGTATAAAATAAATAAACGTAACAATTTTATAAGCATAGTACGGTAAAGCATAGACTAAAAGTATATAAGGTAAAAAAATTCAATCATCTTAAAGCAATATTTAATTTGTAATTGCAAAAAGTCTCAAGTTTCTAAGGTGTATAACAATTTTGTGGCCCACTGTATATACATATAATTTTATTTTCGAGGATTTGTGGAGAAGGGGAAAAGAGTGTGACCTACAAAAGTCTGCATCTGTTCTAAATTAATTCAGACAAAAATATTTTCCTATGTTTTACAGTAGTAATTGTACCAGACTTGCAGAGTGTCGATAGATGAAATCAGAAAATACTCGATGAATCCACATCCATTTTTAATGTAAATTGTTTACTTACTAGCAAATGAAAACAAGAACATAGATTTTGGCTTACTTTGTCTTAAATACAAAAAAGAAGAAGGCGCACATGCGCACCATAAACAAATGAAATTTACGTAGTTCAATACAATGCTGAACAGTAATCCTATCAGAAATTCTGGTAACTGCTTATCTGGTGGTATGCATTTTTAGTAGAAAAACTCCTCTGACATTTACAGTACTTGGCACACTTACAAGGGCACACTTGAATTTGGTACTAAAAGTACTTGATAGATATGCTATCCTCAGAGAGCAATTTGACATAGGTAGATTTGAGCAGTGGTTGGATATGTCATTGTGATAAGATGGTAAATGAAGACAGTAATGAAAAAAACAAATTAACCAAAACTAGATACTCAAGCTCAATATTTAAGTTCAATATTTAATAATTTAAACTCAAGTTGCGATATTTAACTAACTAACTCTTTTTACTGGCTAAGGTTTCAGCCCTACGCTCAATGCTCTATGATTATATTAGACCGGACCTACGGTTTAAAGTGAATATTCCGAACGACTGCAAACAGCCATGACACACACTGGTCTCGAACTGGAACCTTGTGACACCAAGCGCCAGATCAGTTAGGATATGTAACTACATGTTAAATTTATACGGAACTGTATTTATTTTATGTGTATTAATATTAAATACATTTTTCGTCAACTTTTTTTATAATGTAATTTAACAATACATTTTTTAAACAACAATAGTATTTTTATATACCCAAGGAAAGAGTTATCCAGATAACTCATTAGTATTTATTACATAAAGCAAACTTTGTAAATTATTTATTTACATTTTGTTTCCTTAAAGCAATATTTTAAAACATATACCACGTAACTTTATTTCTGATTTATAATATTTCTTATTTAATTCGAATACACCCATTTTCTACTTTGTAAAAGAACAGATTCGTAAGTTTTCCAATAAAACAACTAGTAAAATCAATGGTAGTAACAACAAATCAATACATTACAATGCTGAGAAATGCGAAACAAAGTAAAAATTCATCACATGAGCTTATTAGCCATCAGATGTAAGAAATGCCCTTCAAAGCTGTTCCCCAAAACCCCTACTTTACAAACCAATTTGAAAAAGGGATTTCTACAATTGAATTGGAAAGAAATACGAAAGACTCAAGGATTTCGCTGGATTTTCAATATATTATTTTTTAAAGCAAAGTATAAAATTATTTGTAACAGATGCCTAGAAAAATACATTCTCTTCACTGAGGATAAAGCGAGTACTGTTTTCAGAATCATATTTTGAATAAACTTTGCCTTCTGTACAGACACAAGATATGTATTTGTAATGGTAACAATTTTTTAAAATATATTCAAAATGCTTTTGGATATATATATGTACATAAATCAATTTAAGTATGCATAGATTTTATATGAAGACAGTTTTTATAGATCGTTGTATTAAGTTATTTGAAGATACGATATGCTGAATATTAAAAGTTTTTAGAAGTTTAAAATAATAAATTGTTAATAAATTTGGTAATAATGATCTCGTTATATGCCTTAAAAATATTTAAGATATTATTATGCATTATATTTAAGTAATATTTAAACAACACTTTTAAAAACGCCAGAACAGAAAATACCATAAGATTGTTAAAACCAAAATAAATTGTAAACAATCAATCTAGAGACTTTAAATATTTAAAATATTAATTATTTAATTAATTGTAAATATTAGTTTTTAGTGAATAATTCAATCATTTATATATATATATATATATATATATATTAACCGTTGTTCCACCTACCATGTTTCCATCTGTAACCCTGTTTCCTCCTAGGCACTGCAAAAGCACCCCATGCGGCATTCCGGTGGAAAGTTCAGTTGGCAACGAAAGTCCCGCCCGAGAGGACGCACGGCGCAACTGGCGTTAAATGATAATCTCTCATCCCGAGATATGGAAGTGGAATCCTTCCACTAACTATCTCATTGAATGTTCTTTAAATATACATGCTGTGTGTTAAATATTGTTTATTTTAATTATAGTATTTGTGCGTGTCAAAATAAATGTGTTATTTGACTTAGGACTCAATTTTCCCACACCCAAATGAAGCTGCTCAAACAAGCGATGACTTGTCTATTACAAACTGCCGCCCAAACGTGGATCCGTACTTGCAACGACTACAATATGACTGTTTATACAAAAATTAATTGTGCACATTTAACCTAGAATCTTTGATTATTTGAAATGTCAATCATTTACGTCACTTATAAATTAAGTAAATGCAAAAAAATGTGAATAATTCAATGTTTATTTATACCAGCGATATTATAAAAATTAAGGTATACAATTAGATAAACAATGAAAGATGTTATGTTTTTAAAAAAGATGTAAGAAATTCCCTTCAAAGCTGTTCCCCCAAAACCCCCACTTTACAAACCACTTTAGAAAAAGGGATTTCTACAGTTGAATTGGAAAGAAATATAAAAGACTCGAGGATTTTCCTGAATTTTCAATATATTATTTTTTAAAGCAAGTTATAAAATTATTTGTAACAGATGCCGAGAAAATACATTCTCTTCACAGAGGATAAAAGAGAGTACTGCATTCAAAATCATATTTTGAATAAACTTTGCCTTCAGTACAAACACAAGATATATGTTGGTAATGGTAACAATTTTTTAAAGTATATTCAAAACGCTTTTGAATATATATATAAGTAAATCTATGTAAGTATACATAGATTTTATATGAAGACAGTTTCCATAGATAGCTGTATTAAGTTATTTGAAGATAAGAAATGCTGAATATTAAAAAATTCTTAGATGATTAAAATAATAAATTGTTAATAACTTTGGTAATAATGATCTTATATTCCTTCCAAAATATATGTTGTTAATATTTAAGTAATATTTAAACAACACTTTTAAAAATGTAAGAACAGAAAAAATCATATGACTGTTTAAACAAAAATAAATTCAACTAATATAGACGCTTTAATATTTAAAATATTAATTATTTAAGCTACCTATAAATTAATGAAATACGAAAAATGTGAAGAATACAAAATTTTTTTAAATGATTATACCAGCGTTATTATAAAAATTAAATAATATAATTTTATAAATATAAACAAAGAATGACATTATATTAAAAATATCTATTGAAAAATTATTTTTGGTTTATTAAATTACAATAAATAAAATCGTAGTTGTAAATTGAGAGAACAATTTAAAGTTATAAAGTCGTTCAAATTTCATTGGAATTAATTTATCTATTGAAAATAAGTTCATAATTCTGCGATGAGCAATTGTAATGACTGGAATAACAAAATAATTTTAAAGAAAAAAAATGTACAGTGGAGTAACCATACCATCTGAGGCCCGTGGGAAATTTTTGAATCAGGGTTCTTCAATACAAAGTATCCTCATTGTTTTTCTTTTTAATAAAATACTACCTAAAGGTGCCTTTACATTTGCAATGTCCAGTTTCTATCACGTACTGTTTCACTTGATCATTTAGTACTTTTAAAATGTCCCTTATCAATAATATGTGACGAAGATGTAATTTGTTCCAAGTCAATTTCAATCACTTTCCTTTGGTTTTGATTAAGTTTATCGCTAGTACAGGGCTGTGGCGGCTCAGGATCAGTGTTGTCGGGGACTTCAATACTATCACTTTCTGTTTGGTTAATTTCTTCATTTTCACAGCACTATTTTTGTTTCTTCCTTACTATTGACTTATTTTAAGCAACTTCTTATTTTTTTCGCCAAACTCCATCTTTCTTTTTCACTCCAACTTAGATACTTTCTATTGCTAGACATGCTATTATTTAATTTCCACAATCAGCTCATTGACTTAACGACTGATTGCGGATTCAATGAAACAAAAAGTAAGATATTAGTGACGCATGGGGAATTTGCGTAACAAAGGATTACCCCGCTTTCTGGAAGTCTCTGACTTGCCAGTGAGAATTTCCCCCTTTTTTATTTTGTAAGTACCTATACAATAATCGGGAATACCACAACGAGTGAATATAAAAAATGTCTCAGTGGCACATGGGAATGGAATTCCCACTTTTATTTATTAAGAACTTCTTCTTCAATGATGCAAGATCACCATGGTGGACCAATGCCGTCTGCCGACTGGCAGATTTCGAGACAGGAGATGTTTTCTGTTTATGGGGAAGGGTTGCCAGTCCTACGCCCAACGCTCTACAGACCTATTAGACAGGAATCTAGGGTTTAAAGCGAATTCCGAACTACAACAAACATCCATGGCCCTGACGGGACATCAACTCGAAACCTGTGATACCGAGCTCTAGACACTTGACCATCAGGCCCCAAGTACCTATTTACGAACCAGAAATCGGGAAAGTCCCTAGCATCGGGATTACGCTGTGTAATAGTTTCTATTAATATTACTACCAGTTGCTATGGTTTTTTTTCAAACAAATTAATAAGTTCAAAATCGTGATATACATTTTTTTAAAAATTTATCCCTTCAGTAACTTAAATTGATTAAATACGAAATTAATCAGTTCTACTTTTATTTTGTAATAATAAATGTCAGGCCTTTCCTGTACTCATAGGCTCTCTGCTCTGGGCGGAACCCGTGGAAGTTTGGCCGTTTGCCACCCTATTGTTACGCCACAGGTCCCATACCAACGTTATCTGAATTTATTCGCACATTATAATCGCTAACAAGCTTTTTTTCTTTTCCAAAAAAGTGATTGTTAAAAGAATAGACAGTTAAGAAGCATTTTCATTTTCTAAATGTCGATTCCAAAGATAGTAAAACGCACTTTAGTATAAAAAGAAAAAAATTTATAAAATCTTATCTTACAATAAAATATATCTGACCAACTTCTAAATGACTTATTTGACTAAATAATGTTTTTGGTTATCACCGTTGGAAAGCATTCAAAATGAGCCATTGTTTTTGAGCTATATAATGCGATTTTCAATCCTTAACTTCGACGTTTTGTTTTCTAGGTCGCCTACAATATTTGCATATTTCTAAGTTTGCAAATATGATAATTTTCCTTCTTAACCATTTTTTTTTTTTTAAGGTTCAGAAGGAAAACAATATGTTAATGTTCTAATGCAGTTGGCAATACAGAGGCAGTTAATATTTATACCATAAGCAAGGGTTGCATCGCTGTTACTCATTTAGCATTACCTAGGGGGACATGTGTAGCTTGAAGAAATGCTATGGAGGCGAGTAACATTACCCTCACAACGCTATACGATCATATTAGCATGTGATACCAAAGGGCGGGTATTAAACCGGGACGTACGCACATAGCATAGACCGGGACCTACGTAAGCTAATTAGACTGGGACCAACAGTTTAAATTAGATTCCAAACCACTACAAACATCCATGGCACGGCGAGGCCTCGAACCCGAAACGAGTGGTATCGAGCACCTAAGCGCTCCCAAAAATGCTGTAATATGTTAATTCATACCCAACTTGCAATATCATCCAATTGTTTTGAATAGTGTAGCTAAGTGTACTAAAATTATAAGAAATATTTCAATTTCATAATTTCAGTGAAGCAAATATCATTTCAATCAAATCAAACGATATAAAAAAAAGAGTAAATAAAGTTAAATACAATATCGGTTTATATAAGCATTTCTTAAAAATATCTTTATTCCTTTTACTAAGCTAACGTTTAAAATACATAACGCGTCCATAGGAATGCAGTTTACTAACTCTTACATGCCAGAGATTAATAACTCGTTCGGGAGTTCGCCAAAGTATGTATGTTTATGCACAAACTAACTTCCATGCAGATGTCATGTGTTCTGAAAGAATAACAACTTGAAACTAATTATAAATTCTGCAGCTGCTATAGAACGTTCTTCTGAATTTATGGTCCTTTAGCCTGTGAATTATGGTTCTTTATGCTTGGTTCAAACAAAACCATTTGGAATAAGATATATAACTTTAACAGGATTGAGAAAGGAAAAAAAAAATAGTGGAATTAATTTTTTTTTGGATTTGAAAGTGAAATAAATACTTTTATTTTTAAATATTGATTTTCAAAAGACGTGGTGCTTGATCCAGTTTATATTTAACTACAAGTTAATTACCACGACATGTATAGTATATGCATTATATATGTATGTCTAGAGTTATGGGTTCTTACCAGAAGTCCACAGTTAAGAATATATGAGAATTTATGTGTTGAGGAAAATATTTTTTTTATATTTTTAACAACAGTATTTCAAATAACGATTTCACTCAAGATAAAAGATATTAATAATAGTATTAGGAAGATCTTAATGATAAAATATGAATTGTTCTGAATTAATATTATTCTTATTTAATGTGCCAAATAAATAATACAGGAATTATTATGTATGATGTTTTTGTTTTGTCAATTATTAATGATTTATTTTGTTATTACTTAATATATTTAAGAAAAATATTATTTTCAGAAAATAATTCATGAAAAGGACTGAAACAAAGTTAAGAACTTCTAATTTAGTATTGAAGAATTAATAAAGGATGGTTGTGTGGTGCCTATTATGATAGATATAAGATTGACTACAGACTCCATTTAATTACACAAATTTTAATTTAAGACAAAAATAAAAATAAGCATGATATATACAAAAAGTACACAATACAAAAATATCAGTTACATTTTCATTACATGGCGCCTTGGCACATCTACCACACCTCAACTGCAACACTAGCCCACCCTGATTGGAACACTTCTACTTCTCTACGGGAAACTCATCTAAGTCAAAGGGGCTTGACGTCAGCCCTTGTTAGGAAACAAATGTACGATCAGGCGTCTTAACAATAAATAGCAAATCAGTTCTTCAAGGCCTGCTCGCCTACGCATGGATAGCGCTACATCAGTCTGTACATTGGCAAATATTGCTCTATATTTCTTATATTCCTTCATTTATTGGAAATAAAAACCCACTGTGTAAGTATTTTTTTAATTAAAAGTTTATACTAGCATCTAAAATATTTCGATTAAATTGTTCTTCTTTTTTTTTAAATTATGTAAATTTTTACCAGTAATAGCCTGTTATAAAGACAGTGATATAATTTTGAAAAATAATGATTTTTGATTCATTTCTATAACTAGATATCTAACTGCGCATAATGTAAATGTTTTTTGTATAAATATTTGAACTTATCTATTATATAAAATTAAAATTACACATTATTTATGCATTTACTCACAAATTGTTTACATTTGTGAATAAACAACTTAAATATGCACCATAAAGACATTCCAATAATTTAAAACATCCATTGAATCATTGATGAAACATTTAAGTACATTAAATTCTACGAAACAGTCTTTGAATTACATCAAAAGGTCAACGAAATATAGCGATATCATATCATCACATTAAATAATTAAAAGATAACGCATATTAACTTCATAGCAGTGATGTTTATTAAACGTGTTTTAAATCATCGGCAGACATATCATAGAAAATTCCGAAAGCGAACAGCAACAACCTTTAATTAAATTTAATTCCACCGATTTAATCCGCGCTCAATTTTCGCCGTTTTCATTCAGTTACGCAGTCCGAGTCTTCCATAATCATTTCGGTATTATTCTCAGTCCAACCATCAACGGTTTTGGAGGTACAGATAAATGGCTCCTAAACAATTGCTCACACGTTCGTTAAAATAACTTGGTTCATATGTTCGTATAATCCATTGAGGTGTATGATTATACGCATATTTGTCGAAATAATACATCAATCTGAAATGAAATTAATTCAATGTTAGCAGATATAGACTGTTGCATGCGATTATTGTACATTATATATATTGCATTGATACTGAAAACTGGTCACTTTCATTGGCCAAAATTAATCATTCAATACAATTTTGTATGAATTAGATTATAAATACTTTAAAAGTATTTAAAAACGTGGTTTAACGAAGGTTTTGATCATTTTCATTAATTAATAAATTTTTGTATTTGAAAGAAGAAATTTTAGAACATATTTGGCGGAATTGTGATAATTATTGAGGAGAACCGATAAATGATTCCCTAAGCAATTGCTCACAGGTTCGTTAAAATAACTTGGCTAATATGTTCGTATAATCCATTAAGGTATATGACTACACGCGTACTTGTTGAAATAATACAAAATCGGAAATGAAATTAAATCAATGTTAGCAGATATAGACTGTTGCATATGATTATTGTACATTAAATATATTGTATTTATACTGAAAACTGGTCAATTTCAATACATTTTAGTATGAATTTGACTATAAAGTTATATATAGATGGTGCTATACCAATCAGTACAGTGGTAAATATTACTCTATTTTAAAAAATTTCTTTGATTCGCAGATAAATATAGAGCGATGCTAAAATTAATAATTTAAAACTTTACTGTGAATTTTGATGAGATTTTGAAAAATTCTTTATTTTACGAAGATATAACATTTAGAATGATTGGAATCAAGTGCAATGGAGAATAAATGTATCATCAGAAAAGAGTTTTGTTTAATAATAGAGCAATATGTGAATACAAACTTGTCTCCGTAATGCCCATTTTAAAACCTTACTGTAAAATGTCTGCTAATTTTCCAATGACTTAATTTGTTTGGTATTTTTTTGAATGGAAGTGGGAAAAAATATCATCATTAAGCTAGATAATAGCAAAGAGATAAGTAAAATAGGTTATGACTTTGCATTAATTTAGTGATAGGATGAGTTTTTATTTTATATTGTTTATTTGTGTGGTTAGTATGATCGATTAATTACTTTCTTCCTTTCCGTTACTAATTGAAATAAAAATCCACTGTGTAAATATTCTTTTAATTAAAGTTTATACAAAAATAGAAAATATTTTGATTACATTATTTTTTTTTTTTTTTAAATTTTCTAAAATTCTGCCACTATTCAAGTAATGGCCTATTATAAAGAGAATAAAATAATTTTGAAAAAAATTATGACTTTTGATTCATTTCTATACCTAGATATGGAACTGCGTTTGATGTAAGCGTTTTTATATAAATATTTGAACTTAGTTATTATATAAAATCAAAAATGTACAGTATCTATATATTTATTGACAATTGTAAACAAACCAAAATGCACACCATAAAGACATCCAAATCATTTAAAACATCCATTGAAATATTGATGAAACATTTAGTACATTAAAATCTACGAAAACAATCTCTGAATTACATCAAAGATCAATGAAATATAAGCGTATCATATCATCACATTCAATAATTAAAAGATAACGCCTATTAGCTTCATAGCAGTGATGTTTATTAAACGTGTTTTAAATCATCGCCTGACATATCGTGGAAAATTCCGGAAAGCGAACAGCAACAACCTTTAATTAAATTTAATTCCACCGGTTTAATCCGCGCTCAATTTTCGCCGTTTTCACTCAGTTATGCAGTCCAAGTCTCCATAATCATTTCGGTATTATTCTCATCCCAACCATCAACGGTTTTGGAGGTACAGATAAATGGCTCCCTAAACAATTGCCCACACGTTCGTTAAAATAACTTGGATCATATGTTAATATAATCCATTGAGGTGTATGATTATACGCATACTTGTTGAAATAATACATCAATCGAAAATGAAATTAATTCAATGTTAGCAGATATAGACTGTTGCATACGATTATTGCACATTATATATATTGTATTTATACTGAAAACTGGTCACTTTCAATGCATGTTGGTATGAATTTGACTATAAAGTTATAAAATACTTTTAAATTATTTAAAACGTGGGTTAATGAAGGTCTTAATCGTTTTCATTAATTAATAAATTGTTATATTTGAAAGAAGAATTTTAATAAGCATATTTGGTAGAATTAAATGTGATAATTATTGCAGATTTGGTTTGGTTTTTTACTCTACGGTCATTACGGTCATTTGCATACTTTAGGTTAATTAGACAGGTACCTACAGTTTAACGTGGATTCCGAACCACTCACAAACAACCATGCCAATGCCAGATTTCGAACCTAAAGCGTAATGGTACCAAAGGTTAGAGCGCTAGTCAATTAGCCATCAAGCCGTAATTACTGGAGTAGAAGAGCCAATGCAGAAATTTACAAGCTATTTAAAGAGCCATATATTATTAAATTTACAGCAATACAAAGGATTAAATGGCCACTAAAAGATCTTTTACAAACCATTTTAAGCCCTTAAAGGGGGAGGGGGTTCAAAATTTAGCTGGATTGACCGCCTGAAAAAGACTTGAAAACAATTAAGAGGACTAATCGGAAAAACCTGACCAAGAACAAGATGACATGGAATGAAATTCTGAGAAAGACCAGGATCCATTCGGGACAAATTGAGTCACTAAAAAGATACTTTTGGCTAAAACATTTGGCGCCTGAAAAAGGGGAGACCAAAGAATAGCTGGATTGATTTCCTGGAAAGTCTTGAAAGTAATTAAGGGACTAATTGGAAAGCCTTGGCTAAGAACAGAACGACATGGAATGGAATTCTGAGGAAGACCATGGACCCTCGTGGAGCTGTTGTGCCATTGAAGAAGAAGAAATTCAAATATAATTTAAAATTGAAAGTATTTACAAATTTTTTGTTGCTAATATTTTTCATAGATTTTGTGCATTAATAAGTTATTTATGATATCATAGCTACTTTATTTTTTTTTTTACTTAAAGTCCAAACATTTCAATTAATTTATCGATTGTCTATTACAAAGTTTTTACAAACTCAAAATAAAAGTATCTTTTTTCGCAGTTGTTTCTCAATTTTTTTTAAATAGGGACCGTATTTAAAATTTTTACAAATAATTGTAGGCTCCTATATACAAAATTCTGATAAATATGTTATAATAAGTGTAAATAAAATATTACAGAAAAAAATGCCATTAAATGAAATATATCTTTAGTTTATTCATTCTTGTATTTATGAGAAACATGAGTCTGATGTGTCCAAACGGTCTCTTCAAAAATTTGGCCTTATATTTAATAAAAAAACCAGAAAAAGATTAGTTTTTTGTAATGAAAGCTGTCATTTAACGGGAAAAATATAACAAATAAAGTAACTATATTTGTTTTTAAAACTGGAAGCAAATATCACAATCATTGCCGCCGTCAATGCCACAAATATCAATGCCACCGTCAGAATTCAAACCTGAAGCCTGTGATACCAACAGTCAAAGCACTAATCAGTTTTTAGATCGGGAATCAATACTATAAATTTAAAGGTCGGAAAAATCTACTATTGGGGGTTTGAGAAGGTAGAATAAGATTTGGTTTGGTTTTGTTGCTATACGGTCCATTTTTGCTCACTTTGGGCAAATTAGACAGGACCTAGTTTAACGTGGATTCCGAACCACAAATAACAGTCCATTCCTACGCCAGGATTTGAAACTGGAGCTCGTGGTACCAAAGGCACCAGCGTTAGTCAATTGGCCATCAGGCTGCCTAATGGTTGGGAAAATAATATATATTAAAAAATACTGTGTTTTTACTTATGTAAATACGAAAAAATGTTTCTGTGACTAAAATAACAACGTAAACAAATTAAAGAGGGAAACAACGTGAATAGTAATTAATACTACTTAATAACATACTAAATAATACTAGAAATACGTCGTAACTAATGCTATATAAACATTACGTAATACTAAATTGTGCCTGAGGCCTATTGATACATAATAAAAAAAAATTCAATTTTGTTTTACAGTTCCGGTAACTAAGCTGCATTTCTTAACAGAAAATAATAAACTGTTTACTACTACTCTGGATATTTCTTATAAAAATACAACTTTGCAAGAAATAGCTCCCAGAACTGGACAATAGAGTTTTACGAATTTCCGCAAAACGCTTGAAGTTGGGAAAGAAAACTTTAAGAAAATTTAAAAATAATTGTGCTTCTTTCTTTTGAACAAACAAGAAAAAAAATTTGTTTATACGGGTAAAACAAGCTGTCTAAATAACAATATCTTGTGAGCTATTTCAAGGAAAGCATTATCTAAAGAAGGATTCATGAATATTAAATTCTACGGAAGAACATGCATATATATAACGGAGTTTTCAATTTTGTTGAATTTTATAAGCTCCAATCTCAGCTTTATTTCTCAAAATACAAAAAATAATAAATTGTTTTCTAACGCTATGTACATTTATTACAAAACTACAACACTTCAAAAGGAAAAAAAAAGTCTCACAAACTGGACAATGGAGCTTTACAAATACAGTTTTGCAAAAACTCTATATTTGAAAAACTTTTAAGAAAATTTAAATCACTTTTTATACTGAAAAACCTTTTTAACCCTGTTGCAAATTCATAAAAAAAACTAGACTACACCTTAAGAATCAACAGAATTTTTTAAATTTTTAGTAATTCTTTGGTTGTTCATGAACCCTTCCATCTATTTCACGGGATTATAGCAAACATCCCTCGTGCTTTTAGAACAGAGAGTTATCTTTTAAAAAAGCCATTCTGATTTATCGTTTCTGAAAAACCCCATGTTTCCCTAGGAGGAGTGGATCTGTCAACTGTAGAAAAGAAGGCATTTGTCTCAGCAAAGAATTTATACCTAGTGTCTATAATACCATGAGATTCGGCAAGCAATGCTCTTCAAGACGTACTTGTTACCATCTTCCGATTTTTATATTGGGAGAAAGAATTCGAGGGCATAAAGATTTCATCATAAATTTTTCCATTTTTTAAAAAACAAATGCAGAAAGAAATAGATGGATTTTTGTGTATGTGTGTAAGTTGGATGTATATCTATTTTTATGCATGAAAAAGTTATCATGAAAGATAGCCACATGTGAATCAATTTGATTGATTCATGAATTTGTAACCATACATTTATGCTCAAATGTTATATTCTTAAGATATGGCATCAATTCTTTTGAACATCTTTATTTTGCAAAAGAAATTTTTTTGTGATGATGTACAAACAACTAAGATATTTCCAAGTAATAAATTGTTTACTGGTACAGTGAATATTTCTTAAAAATAAAACCTTGCAAGGAATAGCTCCCAGAACAGGGACAATGAAGTTTTTACGGATATTCGTAAACTTACTTTAAGTTAAGAAAAACTTTAAGAAAATTTAAAAATAATTATTCTTGTTCCTTTTGAACAAATAAGAAAAAAACAATTTGTTTATACGGGTAAAACAAGCTGTCTAAATAACAATATCTTGAGAGCTATTTCAAGGAGAACATTATATGAAGAAGTGTTCATGAATACTAAATTCTACCTGAAGCACATGTATATATATATATATAACAGATTTTTCAATTTTATTGAATTTTTATAAGCTCCAATCTCAGCTTTATTTCTCAACACAAAATAATAAATTGTTTTCTAACGCTATGGATATTTATTAGAAAAGCTACAACATTGAAAAAAGAAAATTCTCTCAAACTGGACAACGGAGTTTCACAAATACTGTTTTACAAAACTCTGTAGTTGAAAAACAAGCAAACATCAGCAAACATCGTGCTTTTTTTTTTAGAACAGAGAGTTATCTTTTAAAACAACCATTCTTGATTTTATCGTCTCTGAAAACCCATGTTTCACTAAGAGGAGTGAGCTGTCAACTGTAGAAAGAGAAGGCATTTGTCTCAGCAAAGAATTTATACCTAGTGTCTATAATACCATAAGATTCGGCGAGCAATGCTCTTTAAGACATAATTTGTTACCGTCTTCGGATTTTTATATTGGAGAAAGAATTCCAAAGCATAAAGATTTCGTCTTAAATTTTTCATTTCTTTAAAAGACAAATGCCGAAAGAAATGGGATGGATTTTTGTGTTCATGGAACTTGGGGGATATGGGTTTTATACATAAAAAAGAAATCATGAAAGAGATAAACATATGGCAAAACTGAATCAATGTGATAGATTTATGAATTTGTAACCATACATTTATGCTCATTGTTGTATTCTTAAAGATTTGGCATCTATTCTTTGAACATCTTTATTTTGCAAAGGGGATTTTTATTAGTGATTTACAAACAGTGTGGATATTTTTCAAACAATGGTTTACGAGTATGTTATATAAAAACAATCTACCCAAGCAACTAGGCTTATTTTGCATTTATATTCAATAAAAACTTATAGTTATGCTATCCTTTTGTTTATAAGATCGAATGTTATTAAATTTGAAATATAAAATTGTTTAATATTCTAGAAAATAGCTCTAGGCCAGTGGTTCTCAAAGGATGCGACATAGAAAAATTATGTATGCGTACTGTGATAACCTGAAGAGAAATATGTTACTAGATATTAAAATAAATGTAGTTACATGCTTTTCTTTTTGTCAGTTTTCTTTTCTTCATTGGCGCAACAGCCACATAATGGGTCAAGGCCAATAGCCTAATTTCAGATTTCAAGACAGGAGATGTTTTTCATTTTTATGGCTTAAGGTTGTCAGAACTACACCCAGCCCTCTACAATTATGTCAGACCGGACCTACGGTTTAATGTGGATTCCGAACCACTACAAACATTTATGGCACCCTGATATCGCATACATAACGTATGGTATACATATGCATAACATATAACACCATGGTACACCAGACATTCATGGTAACACCTGACTCGAGCCAGACACTTAAGGCCCAGAGCACCAGTCACTCGGCCGAAACCTGTACCATCGAGCTCTAGAGGGCTATTAGATCCCCCTAACAAATTAACACGCCCAAATGGACTGAAACCCCAACCTTTCGGCAAACAATCGAATGTGTTAGCCAATTGCGCTACAGCGACACTTTGTCAGTTTACCATTCAAAAATATCATTCATTACAACTAATTTATCTTTTGATTGCTTTTTCAATTCCTTCTATTAGCTCACACTTTCCGTATATATATCTTATTCAAATTTTCAATCGTTCATATAAAATATTTTTTATTCATCCACTCACGTTCAAATACATTCTTTTTTAACTTGTAGTGGATGACACTGGATGTTAATAAATTTTTTTCAAATATTAATTCTGTAATTCAATTTAATGAATTAATTTTTGTTTTGTTTTAGATTTAAGTTGCATATTTTTTCCAATAGATGGCGCCAGATACACTTAAAAAAAATGAATGAAAATTATTTATAAAGGACTTTCTGCAATATAGTGAAAAAAGTAGAATTGACTTTGATTTTTTTTTTTTATATATTACTTGTTTTCTTCTTTCTTCTTCACATAAAAATGTCCCCAAAGAGCAACAATATGTCAAAGAAGGTTGTGAAACTAGGAAAGCATCTATGTGATTTTCAATGTTAACAAATTTTCATTTCAGTTTCTGAAACTGGGCCATCTGTAAGTAGAGTCTTTGGAGCTTACAATCTGGGCATAAGATTTTGAGGCGTTAATAGCGCATGTTTCTTTAACAGAAATTTGTATATAGCGAACTTACAACTATTTGTAAGTTTTCAAATGCTCCCCAACTTCAAAAAAGCTTGAGAACCACTGTTTTAGGCATACTATTTTGTATTCTTTTGAAAAGAATGATCTCAGATTTGTTAAAATCGATTTATAAACATTAGTCCTGGTCTCACGAGAATATTGTTACATTTGCAAAAAGAATAGTGTCGTGAAGAATATATAAAAAATATTCTCAATTTTTAATGAGTAAGAAGAAAATATCGAGAACATCTGAAAATCTGAATTGATAACTTACTCCTACTTTTCTTTTCTCGTAATATATTATGGAAAAAAATATTTGTTACGGCATTTTGTTATTTTGGCATTTGTTATTTTTGTTATTTTGGCATTTGTTATTTTTGTTATTTTTGGCATTTTAAAAATGAATTTTTTTATCTAAAAACTTACCGTATGTATAGAGGATAATTAATGAAAAACTCAATTAATCTAGTTTTATTTTCTAAAAACAATGTTTTTAAAGCAAGTTTTTTTAATACAATATTACAAATTTAAACTACAATTTCAATACAATTACAATACAAATTGTATTTTATTTTCTAAACAATGTTTTTTAAGATTTTTATACACATAAAACTTTAAACTACAAAGAAAAATGCATTCATTTATTATTTTAGAAAATTAAACAAAATTATAGATAAAGATTTTCTAGACAATATCGATCTATTGACAATCCATCTTTAAGGCAATCTATTTGAATTAAACGATAATTTTCAAAATTTACAAGGCTTAAAATGCGAAAGGTACGTTACATTTTTTTCAAACCCACAGTAAACAGCAGAAGCCAAAGAAAAAATATCATGGATGAGTATGATGATATTCTGGTATGATTCCGTATGTGAGAAGTAAAGTTAAAAAAATAGTAAATATATTATTCAAAACAGATCTCCCCGAGACTTATTTAAAAAATCTATTTAAAATTCTTTCGTACACTACGAGATTTTTTTTTTTTAAACTATACTAATTATCTCTGATTTCAATTTTGTTTGTTTTAAAATTGACATAACATATGCATTGCTAATATTAACGACTTGTCAATGTCAAATCATTTGATCAGTACTTCATTTTTGAATTCTTCTCGCCTCTGCAATGCTGCAAATAATGAGAGACTTCGCTGATTGAACAGCCCGTGGGAAAAGTAAGTATCTATGATGTTAGTTTAATAAGAAGTTAAATTTAAATACAAAATCAAGATATTGGATTTGCTTCGTGACATGTTTGTGAAATTGTAACTATTTGAATTGGTGAAAGGTCTCAATACCGCAAGAATTGCAAATAGCAATGTGGAATTGAACAGCAACGTGGAAAAAAATTGAACAACGTAAGGGGAAAAGTATATTTATGATGTTTGGTTACCAAGAAGTTAAAGTTAAATACAAAAATTAGATATTGATTTACTTCGTCACATGTTTGTGAAATTGTTTTGTCTTTTGTAACTATTTGAATTAGTTAAAGGTCTTACAATACAACAAGAAATTCAAAATTGAATAGCAATAGGGAAATATTGAAGAGTATGTGGAAAAGCATATTTATGAAGTTAGTTTAACAAGAAGTTAAAAAGTTAAACACAAAATTAAAAATATTGATTTGCTTCGTGAGATATTTGAGAATTTGTTTTTCTTTTGTAAGTTATTTGGTGGAAGATCTTGCAATCTGGCAATGCAGCAAGAAATGCAAAATTGCTTATCTTCCCCAGTCACTGAAATCATGGAAGAAAATTAACAAAATCTTCTCAAAAAAGATAATGAGGATCTCGATTGACATTGAGGAGTTTAGACACCAGAAAATGGGTCTCAAATTTAAGATTTGCTACATGATTTCAATATTGATGTTCTTCTTCATTGGCACAACAGCCCCATGGTATGCCAAGGCCTTCCGCCTACTGGCAGATTCGAAACATGATACATTTTCCCTCTCTTTTTTAATAAGTAGGGTTGTCGTCCTTCGCTTGACGCTCACAATCATTTTAGGCTGGGACAACAAATCTACAAACCGAATCACAACAGGCATCTATGGCATCGCCGAGGGTCCTGCCGCAGGCCTGTGGTACTGGGCGTCAGAGTGCTAGTCCCTCGGCAACTAGATTCCAATGGATGTTATTATTAAACGCAAATGAAATTCTTGTAGATAGAAAATTAAATGACCATTTACATTATGGTAGACAATTGCATTAAGATAACGTTTGATGCGATTACGAAGCATAAATGAAATTTTTATAGGCAGCTATACACATGACAGGCATTACATTATGGTACACAATTATGTTAATGCAACTTGTTGTTGTCATTACTAAGCAAAAATGAAATTTTTGTTCACAGACATTTACATGACAGGCATTTACAACATGGTAGACAATTACATTATGGCAACAAGTCGATATTCATTATGGTAGACATTTGCATTTTAAATTTAAGAAATATTATTGCTATTTAAACAGCGACAGTCATTATTTTAATTTTTCAAGCATAAGTTATGCTAATTAAAGTTAATTTAATCTTAACTCACTTTACTCTATACTTATAAGTTTATTTAATAAAAACAACTATATATTCATATACACTATATCAAAATTTCGTAAAATAGTTTCTCAATATTCTTACGTCTCTGTTTTACTTTTTTGCTACAAACAACAAACAACAATTACACAAATAAGAACACTCAAAATTTATCATATTATCCCTCAAGGAAGAAAATAAACCCCACCCACATCTGAAATAAAAAAACAATGAGACACAAATCAAAAGAAGACTGTGACTGAAATCTGACAAGAATAGTCAAGAAGAAGAAGACTAAAAATTTCTGGAGGTAACCTAAATCATGAAGAGTCTGCTCTCCGATTGAAGCAGGCTTCACTGCAGGGGACATTCTCCAGCTGATCCGGCCGAAACAGGAACAACTCTTTTTGACGCTAATGGGCAGAATATCAAAGAAAAATATACGTAATGAGACAAAAATTATGAGCACCCGTTTCGCTAAAAGTACGAATACATTCTTTATGAGAATAGTGAGACAGCAAAAGTATTGTTGTAATTATTTTTCTTGCTCCCATTCCAAAGTTACTGCCTCTTATCTTATTTGCGCTCAAGTTGAAGTTCTTTGCAATAAGTCGATTATAAGAAATATCAAAATGAAAAAAGAAAGTTAAGTAGTGAAAATTACTATAAGTATTTTTGTTTTTCAAATAATTTAATTTCATAAAATTTAATGTTTTTTTTTATGTTTTTGTATCATTATTATAAATTTAATTATTTTTAAGCTAACAATGTGATGTTGTTGCAAAAAATGACATAAAATGTTGAACATATTGTAATAAAAATAAAGTAAAAATACAGTGAGGAAAATTCATATTTAAATTTATATACACTCAAGGCCAAAACATTATGACCACGCCTACATTTTGCAATGAATTCGGCTGGATGACGTGGAAGGCACGTGATTAGTGGAAGTGGTATTTAACGAAGCTGCTGGAGAGTCTGAAGAATCCTTCTTTCACCTCTACTTCTGTGTGTGTGATGGAAAGGCTGTGGATCTAAACGACTTTGACAGAGGGCAGATAGTAATGGTCTCGAAGGCTCGGAACAAAGTATTTTCCGGAACTGCATGACTCGTGGGTTGTTCTCGATCTACAGTTGTTAGTACTGATGCAAAGTGGATGAATGACGGTGAAACCAGCAGTAGACGACATAGTGTTCGACGTCCATACACTATCAAAGAAAAAGGTCGTCGGAGACTGTCTCGCAGGGTGAAGCAAAACCGGAGCCAGACAGTGGCTCAGCTGACAGCCCAACACAATGCAGGACCAAGTAGAATAGTATCGGAGCACACTGTTCAGCGGACAGTGTTGGATATGGGGCTACGCAGCAAACGTCCCACTCGTGTGCCTTTGCTGACCAAAGCGTCATCGCCCACTGCACCTGCGCTGGGCCCGGGAACATCGTGACTGATCCATGGATCAGTGGTAGAGATTTGCCTGGTTTCAGATGAATCACGGTTTTTGTCATTCATCACGCCGATGGACGTGTCAGGATACGCCGTCTTCCAGGCAAACAGTTGCTCCCTCAATGTACAGTAGGTCATACACAGGCCGGTGGTGGCGGTATTATGCTTTGGGGACATTCTCTTGGCGTCTCTGGGACCCGTGGTTGTGGTAGAGCAGACCATGAATGCTACAGGGTATCTGAACTTCATTGCGGACCAATTGCACCCTTACATGGCCTCTGTTTTTCCAGCTGGAAATGGAATGTTCCAACAGGACAACGCCCTTGTCACAAGGCTAAAATTGTGTTGGAGTGGTTCCAGGAACATGATGGTGAATTCCAGTTGATGTCCTGGCCGCCTAACTCACCGGATCTCAATCCGATAGAACACATTTGGGATGTACTGGGACGGGCAGCTCAGAGTTCAAAGACCACCAATTCGCAATATCTCAGATTTGCGTGACCGTTGCTTATACATCTGGTACAATCTGACAAAGGTGGTGACATAATGTTTTGGCTCTTGAGTGTATGTCATAAAGGTGCAAAAAATAGTGTTAACGTAACTGAACAAATGAAAAGTAGAGAAAGATAAAATTATTATTTCATAAACATACATCGTAAATAATAAAAGTGATAAATTGGTATTTGAATATTATTGATTATACATAATGTAAAACATTTGTCCCTTGTAAGATTTATATCAATTGTAGTTTTATAATTAAATTATTCACAACAACAGTCGAATTATGGCAGACATGTACATTAAAATTTAGAAATATTATTGCTATTTAAACAACGTCAGTCATTATTTTTTCAATTAAGGATCAATTATATTATTGAAAGTTAAAACACTATATTTTATAGTGTCAAGTAAGTGAAAAAAATTAATAAATATATTAAAATTGGTAAATAATTTTAGTTTTCTATACATTATCGTTTGGCTTATTTTTGCAACAAAAAACAACAATTACGCAATATAAAAGTACACCAAAAGTTATCACATTATCCCTCAAGAAAAAACAAAAAAAACCACACCCACATCTGAAATAAAACACAATCAGAAACAAATGAGAAAAGACCGTGACTAAAATCCTAACAAGAATAGCTCAAGAAGAAGAAGACCGAAATTTCTGAGGCTAACCCTAAATCAATGAAGAGTCCGCTCTTGATTGAAGAAGGCCACTGCAGGGGACATTCCTTAATGATCCAGCCGAAACAGGAACAACTCTTCTTGACGCTAATGGGCAGAGTATCAAAGAAAAATATACGTAATGAGACAAAATTATGAGCACCCGTTTCGCTAAGTACGAATACATTGTTATGAGAATTGTGAGACAGCAAAAATAATGTTGTAATTATTTTCTTGCTCCAATGCCGTTTGCCTGTGTTATGTGTAGCTCAAGTTGAATTTATTTGCAATAAATCGATTAAAAGTTCTTTGCAATAAATCGTAAGTAGTAAAAATATTACAAAAAAGAAAGATTATTATCAAAATTATAAAAAAGAATATATATTAGAATGAAAAATTCATTTAAAATTATTAGAAAAATTATTTAATTTATATTAACTTTTCATTTCTGAAAAATTTCATAAAAAATTTTTTTATGTTATTGTATCATTATCATACTTTTAATTAATTATTTTTTAGCTAACATGTGTGCCCATGTTGGTGCAAAAAATATGAAAATGAGTTGAAAAGTTTTGTAAAAGTAATAGAACAAATAAAACAGTACACATATTTAAAATTAATATTTCATTTTGCATATATCATAAAGATGCAAAAATTAGTAAAAAACTTTGTATATGTAACTGAACAAATGAAAAGTAGAGAAAAATTAAAATTAGTATTTCATAAATAAACATCGTATATAATTAAGATGTATAAATTGGTATTTATGATTATTTATTATTGTTTTTTCTAATGCAGCTGGCAAATATTTAGACAGTTATTTTTATGTCATAAGAAAGGCTGCATCGACGTTACTTATAGCTCGTATAGATTGATAATTGTCATGTATAGCTCGAAGGTATGCTACGGATGCCGTCAGTAACATTACACCTCGCGACGCTCTACGATCATATTAGACCGGTACTTAGATTTAAAGGTGGATTCCGATACGCTACAAACATCCATGGCACCACTGGGGATTTGATCTCGAAACCTGTGCACTGAGTGCCAGAGCGCCAGACACTCGGCCAACAGGCCCCCAAGGAATGTCATTAGAAAACATAAATGAGATTTTTGTAGACAGACATTGTGAACAATTACATTATGGCAACATGTCGATGTCCTTATGATAGACATTAACATTAAAATTTTAGAAATATTACTGCTACATAAACGGCGACAGTCATTCTTTTTTATTAATTAAGGATAAGTTATGTTTATGATAATTAATTTAATCTTAACAACTTACTTAGCACTATATATTCAATATATTTTATTTTTATAAAATATTTTCATATACACTAATATTAAAACTCTGAAATAATTTCAGTTTTCTATACAGAAACTTTTACGTTTTATCTTTTACGTCATATTATCCTTCAAGGAAAAAAAACACCACACCCACATCTGAAATAAAACACAATCAGAAACAAATGAGAAGAAGACCGTGACTAAAATCCTAACAAGAATAGCCAAGAAGAAGAAGACCGAAATTTCTGGAGGCTAACCCTAAATCAATGAAGAGTCCGCTCTCGATTGAAGGAGGCCACTGCAGGGGACATTCCTTAATGATCCAGCCGAAACAGGAACAACTCTTCTCGAAGCTAATGGGCAGAATATCAAAGAAAAATATACCTAATGAGACAAAAATTATGAGCACCCGTTTCGCTAAGTACGAATACATTGTTATGGGAATTGTGAGACAGCAAAAATAATGTTGTAATTATTTTCTTGCACCAATTCCACGTTGCTGCCTATTTTGTTATCTGCAGCTCAAGTCAAAAGTTCTTTGCAATAAATCGATTAGAAGAAATATCCAAATAAAAGAACGTTAAGTAAGTAGTGAAAAAAATTATTATTTATATAAGTATTTTTTATTTCTGCAAAAATGGAATTTCATAATTCAGTTTTTTTTTTTCAACATTTGGCCCAAAATCACTTTTTAGATGTAGTCTCGCTTAATCAAGACCAAATTGTAGAATGAAGAAAACATCTAGCCTTTTTCTATGCAATTTGTTCAACACATGTAATAATATCAGATCTTTTACATACATAATAATTTCAAATACATTTATTTTTCAAAATTTTGACTGACAATAGGTGAAATATTTTTTTAACAGATTCAAGTAAATACAAACAGTACTTTCCTTTATGCAATTTATATATACATAATATGTATTTGAGACATTTAAAATCACAGAGATTCTTAATGTATTCATTTAACAAACAGAAAATATTTCTAAGATCATTATAAAATCACCACCATGATAAAAATGTGCTCAACATTTATCATCCCTCATCCATCAACTCAATGAATGAATAAAACATTAAGTTATATCGGAGGAACAGTGATTACTGCTCTGTAAACCAGAACAATGATTATTAAGACATTGATCTTTATAATGTGATGTTTAAGTTTTGATTTGACCTCGCAATGTGATAAAAATTTATAAGCAATTTTACTTTTCCATTTTATTATTTAAAGAATCATGAAAATGTATTTATTTTTACTACATTTTCATAAACTAGTTACGAAGCTAATCTAATGGTTAGCACTTCAAAATCACCATCCGGTTGAAAACGATAACAATTAATCAAAAGTTTGCATACATTAAGGATAAGAATTAAAAAAAATTACTGTCTGGAAAGTTCCACTCGTGAAATTTGAAGGATAAGTAGAGGGGTCAGAGAACTTATTCCTCTTTCAGTTCTTAGTTCCCTCAGTGTTACAGTAGTAAAAACATTATCCACTGCAGTGATTTTTCTATTGCACTTTTTATCAAACATTTATATATCTACGACATTACTTTCTATTAAATATTTATATTTCTATTATATTACTTTTTTTATTATTTCCATTTTGAACTTTATAATTATTTTCAAATTTAAACACCACTAATCTATTTGTGGTCTTACTTTCTATTATAAAAACCTTAATTAAATTTAGATTATATAAATATTTCTATTATTTCTATTAATATTGAAAATATCATAGTCTTTCTTTCAATTATTTTATTAATACAATATTCCTATTAAAATATTATGTATAATTTGTGGTCTTTCTATTACACAGTGTTCTATTATTATTATCTTTAACATTAAAGTATCTACTAACACTGATTTAACTAATCTTACAACTAAGTATCTACTAACACAACTACTCTTATCTACTAATCTTACAACTACTACTTATCTACTAATCTTACATCTACTAATCTTACAACTACTATCTCTATTACAAACTACTACTTATCTACTAACACTAATTCTATTATTATTATCTATTAAATGTATATCTTTCTGTTATATTATTTTATATTATTTCTATTTTTGAGATTTATAATTATTTTCTAATGTAAAAGCCACTGATCTATTAGTGATGTTCTATTATAAAGTATATAATATTTCTATTATTATTGAAAATATAATAGACTTTCTTTCTATTATTTTATTTATATAAATATTCCTATTAAAATATTATGTATGTTATTGTTGTTCTTATTCAGCTGGCAATGCGGAGACAGTTAATCTTTATATCATAAGCAAGGGATGCACCGCTGTTACTCATTGAGCACTACCCAGGGGGACCCATGTAGCTTCAAGATATGCTACGGACGCGAGTACCATTACCCCCACAACGCTCTACGATCATATTAGACCTAGAGTTAGGTTAAAATGAATTCCTAACCATTACAAAAAGTTATGTATAATATATGATTATATATTATGTGGTCATTCTATTACACAGTATTCTATTGTTATTATTTAGTAAATATTAATAATAGAATATAATATAACAGATAGAATAATTAATAGAATAATTAATAATGTAATATTTCTATTATATTATTTCGATTTTGAACTTCATAATTATTTTCAAATTTAAAAAGACCACTAATCAATTAGTGGTCTTACTAATATAAAATATATAATCTTTATATTATTTCTGTTATTATTGAAAATATCATAGTCTTCCTTTCTATCATTTTTATTTCTATAAAGATTCCTATTAAAATATTGTGTATAATACACGGTCTTTCTATTAAATAATATTTTGTTATCATTATCTATTAACACTAAAATGATATATTTTTATATTTTGTTATTTAATCTATTTAAACTTAATAGGTTCCTGTGATAAATATTACGAAAGGATAAGCATATCTATGAAAAAAAAGTAAAAAAAAGTATTGATTAATGATGTTAATGACATAATGCACTTTTTATTTTCTAATGCAACACAAATAAAATTTATAAATTTTTTTACCAAAAAACAAGGTTTTAGAAAAATTATTTAAATAAATAAAAATAAAATAATAGCATATGTATAGAAAATTCAATAAGAAAAAAAAAAAATATTTTCCTAATTAAATTTAAAAAATATATTGTACGTGTAGTCTCATAATAAAAATCAAACACACATAAACCTGACGATCACAAAACCGCATGCTGAAACTTGCAACAAACTGAACTACTACAAAACAGCAAACTTAACTACCGCACAACAACAAATCTAACAACCCCAAAACAACAAACTGAACAAATTATAACAAGATAAACAATCTCAACAAAATAAGCTGTCATAATCTGAAAAAAATGCAAAATGTGTATTGAAAGCTCACGCCAATCTTCTTTATTGAGAAATCATGACAAAATCTGTAACATGTTCCTTCTAAGAAGCCACATTTTAACATTCTATATTATTTATCTCAATTTCTCAAATTAACTTATTTTAATTAAATATTCTAAAAATTCAGAATACAAACAATGATAAAAAATAGCTTCAAACTTATCTTACCTGTTCGTTGCTGTTATCCAAATAGCTCATGGTTAACCTTGAAGAATAACCTTTAATTGGATGATTGACACACTTAAACAGGCAAGGAGAATATAATTGAAAACGAATGGAATTGTAATTAGAATGATTAGTTGAGCTGTTATTTATTCATATAGCTCAAGAAAATTTCTAGACTAGTTTGCTAGATGAGAAATTAAATGTATTTCTTCAAGCCCATATAGCAGTATAATGGGTAAAAAATTCGCTGATTAAAAAAAGTTGAGTTAATTCCATGTTCTGTTAAAATGTCTGTTGAAATATATTAATAAATCATACTTTTCCTTAGCTAAAAACATAACTCCAAATGAGGAAGCAATCTGTAAATTAAGATCTCCTATTTGGTAAATTGGTCCTTAGTATATTTTAAATTTGGTCTTTTTTATTGATACATTAAATGTGTACCCTTTGAATCAAGCGTATCAGTAAATCTTGGTTAAGCATGTAAACTTAATAGTTCAGATCAAATACATTCATAGATGACAAAAACTGCTGGCAAGTAGCACACACCTTGGTCAAATGTTATTTGTATCAATTGGGGTTATTTCAGAAGATCAAGAAATAATGAAACTTTGCACATCTAATGTTTACTAATCAAAATAAATACATATATGACAGCAAACTGATCATATACACAAATACTCAATGAATTAGTTGAAAAATACTCAGATGAATTGATTGAGAACAAATACAATATCCAAATTCATTAATTGCAGCAATTTGACTGAAATATAAGATTGGCAAAGTAAGCTAATTTACAAAGGACAAGTTTATATATCCCAGATCTCTACAAAAATGCTATGATGTATTATATAAAATGTATTACGAATAAAGAATTTAATTCCTTATGCAAAATCACAACCCCAAATGCTGCTTACATTAAGATCACTGAACTGAAACGATTCTGTAACATTTCCTAAGAGAATATATCTTCATAAAGACGCAGTACTTTAATTGAAAGCCAAATTTATCACTACAAGATAAATGCTAATCACTCTCGTAAACACACGATGGTAGATAAACACCCAATAAATAAGATCGATACTCAGCCTTCTTAAAATGCAAAGAAAGGAACAGGAAAAGATAAAAAAAAAAACTAATAAAACAACACAGTTCAGAATGTCTTTCAAACGGAACGCAGAACAACATAACCACAAACACAACTTAGTATTAAGGGTCAGTCCAGCGTTACGAGATACGGTTCGAAAGATACAATGTAACCACTTTAACTACATCTTAAGCTATAGTTAACGAAGTCGAAGTATTATTTATGCGAACCCGTCTGGGATTCGCAGGTAAATAACCTGACAGTGGGCGAAGCACGAAATACTTACTGATCACGATCGTTAAAGCATGCGAAAAGCGATTGCAAAACTTGATAGTCAACGCAGTCTGCTAGTTTTTGCATAATAAGTAGGGAGTTTGTCAAATTTGTTTCTTTTCGCCATGCACCTGTTGTGTTACTTCTCTTTCAGCCTGAAGGAGATTAGATTGCTGTTTTGTTTTGCTTTTTCTAATGTCTGTTAATTCTACTTAGCTTTCTTCATGGCAGGATGGCAAGATCCGCCGATCAATCAACCATGAGCTGGAGATAGTGTCGCCAGTAAAAAGTAAGAGCTGGAATGTTGATTCGCCATTGCTGTATCCAATTTGTATTCCGCTGGCGATGTAGGTGAATGTGTTTTTCTTATTGTTTGCGATAAGCAAGAAGTGTACTAACGAACTAATGATCAGCCCGAAATTTGTATTCTTTTTGACGTTGTGTGGGATTCACAGTCTTGGTGGATTGATTGAGTGTGAAGAAATCTGAAATAATCATGAGTTGCAAATCATCCATGCTGTAATCAGGAAACACTGTCATGTTGTTTTACTATATATTCCATGACAACTGTATCAGTGTGAAATACATTAAATTATACGAACGGAAATTATGTGTTCTTTCGTTAAACAATAAATTATTGCGAACAGAACAAAAATACATTATAAAATTTAAATTGTAAATCAGGACGTATACTAACGAGCTAATGATCATTTGTATTCTTTTTTTGATGGTGTTTTTGATTCACAGTCTTGGTGGATTCATGAGTTGCAAATCATCCATGCTGTAATCAGCAGACTCCGTCATGTTGTTTTATATACCATGACGACCGTATTAGAGAAAATACAGTGAATTATGCGATCGGAAATTATGTACTCTTTAGTTAAACAATCAATTATTACGAAAAGAACAAAAGTACTTAGTTTTAAAATTACAAATCAGGACGTATACTAACGAACTAATGATCAGCCGAATTTGTATTCTTTTTTGGCAATGTGTGGGATTCACAGTCTTGGTGGATTTATTGAGTGTGAAGAAATCTGAAATAATCATGAGTTGCAAATCATCCATGCTGTAATCAGTAGAATCTGTTAAGTTGTTTTATAATATATACCATGACGGCTCTATCAGAGAAAAATACATTAAATTATGCGATTGAAAATTATGTGTTCTTTAGTTAAACAATTAATTATTAAGAAAAGAACAAAAGTACATTGTTTTTGAAATTGTAAATCAGAATTAGACACGTTTATTACAACAAACGTTGCTTTCTTGATACTAAATATCCCATCAGAAAAATAAATACAATATTCATATCACGTCAAATGCTAAATGGTATATCATCATAGTATGGCAATAAATTAACGTAAATTCAATGCACAGTTTCTATTGTTTCCATTTTATCTTAAATAAAATTACAGTTACAAATAAATTACGATATTATTTAGCAGAATTTGAATAGCATCGGATAATTTTGTTATAATCTATTCATGGTTATAGTGATAGGTCACGCATTAGTTTAAAATGGTGATCTTTGCTTTGCGTATAACTTCTTAAATACTACAAAGACATTCTATAATAAATGATTTTCTTTTTCAAATAAAAATATATCATTAAATTATATAAGGGTTTTATGAAAGTCAAAGGCATCAATTAGTATTAGATAATGAATAACAAAAAAATTTAGGTAATATATAGTTGAATATCAAAAATTATTTTGATAAACAACAAAATATTTTTATATACCAAAAATATATAAAATCAATATCAAAAATTATGTTGATATCTTTTCATTTCGACAATTTTTTGAAAAACTGGAAGTATTAGAATTAAAAATTCAAATAAAAATTACTTCATTGCTTAATCAATCTAAAAAAAAGGAATTAAGAACAATACAAAATTTATTTTCTGGATTTCTTAATAATTATTTACGTTTAACAGAACGTTAAATTTCCGATAGATGTTTTATATTCCGGATATAAGATGTCTACTTTCATTTTCCGCTTCTCATAGCATCTAAAGCATAGCTATATGCTTCTAGTAATGAAAACAATAAATTTTAAATTGTTCCACCACACCTACTTTTACAAGTCTATCTATTTTAAAATAGGAAAAAGGCAGCTTAAAGTTGTTTTATGTCCCCCTATTTTTCTTCTACAAATGCTTACAAGGCAAACAATGCACTATCTGCAATGGACAGAACATAAAACTTCTCTGTCAGGAGATATCGGAAGTATTTATCTTTGGAGTAATGATTTTGTATCTTCAACAAGGGGTGGGCCATTTGCAAGAAACAAAGCAAGAAGTTCCAAAACAAGAAATATCTTTAAAAAAAATATGTCAGGATTTAGTACGTACAATAGCTTGTTTGTTGTTGTTATATAAAGATTGTATATTTATATACGTCTGAGCCAGACTAAAATGCTTGTATACTATAGATAGGTTGAAAATCACATTCTATTACTTATCAGACGGATCAATAACAATAGTTTTCTGTCATAGTAACAGTTGTAAAAATAAGAATCCTATATTTCTATCTAAATTATAAATAATCTTCGAAATAAATACATTTATGGAGCTGTGTTGCTAAATACCCAGAAATATCTGTTTCTCTAAATGTAAAAGCGTTTATTATAAATTAAAATTAGCAAACACACATATATTCATAATGGAAAATGAATAAAGTTTAAGTAAACCTTTTGAAATGATTAATTTATTTCATTTTTAATTTATAACAAAATACATTTTTAATTGATTTTTAAATAAATTTTTAATAATTTTATTTAAAATTTTTATCATTTAATGATTTTAGAAAATTTTTAATAATTTTATTACAAATTTAAAAAAAATAATTTAATAATTTAATAAAAATTTTATTTAAAATTTTAAAATTTAATATGTTTAATAAATGTTTAGTAATTTTACAACAAATTTTGAAATGTAATGATTTTAATAAATTTTTAATTTATTTAATTTATAATGTTTAAGTTAGGGAAAATATTATAAATTAAAAGAAAATCTATTAAAGTCCAGATGTAAACTACACAGTATGAAACAGAAACAAAATACTTTAAGTATAATGCACAAAAATTATAAAGAGCAAAATAAAATATTAACAACTAAATCAATCTTAACAATTGAATTTAAAGAAGTAACAGACCTAAATATTGAATTTTACAATAAAAACGCATTGTAAGTATTGTAGAATAAAATGACATAAGGTATATATAAATTAATTTGAAGCATTATAAATTCATGATTTCTTAAACTAATGAATAAATAAATTTTCGCTTATTATAAAAAATACACGTAATTACTTCATTAATTTCAAATCATATATATAAAAAAAAAAATGCCAAAGTGGAATATGAAATTTCGATAAAATCAATCCAAAAAGGAATACCATTGTAAATCTCTAAATAATAAAATATACCAAAATGAATATAGATTAATTTCATGAATACAAAACCAATATCAAAATCAATGTTTATGTTATTCGTGCTTTCGAGGCTGACATGCAATGCATTTTTGTTAAACATAAATGTATTTATAATATTTAACTGAAATTTTAAGAAAATGCAAAATACTTTGAATGCTTAAAAAAGAAACGAGAAGATTCAAAAGAATATTTTCTTTGTAAAGATATTTTACATAATATCTTATTTATATATATTTTTCATAATTCTGTTATAATACAGACTTTTGCAAAAATACTATACTAAGAGGCATTTGACCTGAGAGAACATATAATTTAAATGTGGCAGATACAAAAATTATTCAGGATTATAAATATTGACCTACAATGATATATAATTATTGTGTCATTTTTTGACAGCGCAATTTGGAATGAATATTAATGCACTAGAACCTGTAGAATACTACCGTTCTCTTTTTTCAAATTTAATTGGGAGACTTTCTAGCCTATAAATGTTTCACACCCATACTTAGAAAATTTACAATTATTCAGGGTACAGATGTTGACCTACTATGATATATACTTATTGTGCCATTTAGAATTTTGGCAATGCAATTTGGACCGAACGTTAAAGCAGTAGCACTTTTAGAATAACAGGTGGGCTGAAACGTTCGTAGGCTGACACATAGATGGCGATACTAGTATTAAATCCATATGATTTTTAGTTAGTCCTAACCTTCAAAAGACACGTGCATAAATGTGTCAGTTGTTGCACTATTAGTATGTGAGTTATAGCATTTTTAGGAAGCAACTTTTGTTAGTTTGAAAAAATGGATAAAAGGGTTTAAAGGAAATAAATGTTGTGTTAATAAAGCATTGCTTTTGGCGAAAAAAAAAATACTATTGAACCCAAGGCTTGGCTTGATAAACATTATTCGGACTTTGCACCAGGAAAATCAACCGTAGAGAAGTGGTTTGCTAAATTTAAACGAGGCGAAATGAGCACTGAGAACGATGCACGCAGTGGACGCCCCAAAGAGGCTGCTACCGACGAAAACATCAAAAAGTCCACAAAATAATTTCTGATAACTGTAAAAGTGAAGTTGATTGAGATAGCTGAGACCCTAAAGATGTCAAAGGAACGTGTTGGACATATCGTGAGTGAATATTTGGATATGCGAAAGCTCTGTTCAAAGTGGGTGCCGAGCTCCAATCGACCCAAACAACAACGAATTGATGATTCTAAACAGTGTTTGGAGCTGTTCAATCGTAATAACCCGAATATTTGCTTCGATATGTGACAATAGATGAAACATGGCTCCATCATTACACACCAGAGTCCAATCGACAGTCAGCCGAGTGGACTGCACGTGATGAACACTAAAAATGCTATAACTCACATACTAATAGTGCAACAGCTGTCAAATGTATACACGTGTTTTTTGAAGGTTAGGATAACTAAAAATCATATGGATTTAATACTAGTAGTGCCATCAATGTGTCAACCAACGAACCTTTCAGCCCACCTGTTAAGTACACCTCTCTTTTCTTTCGAATATAATTGAGAGACTTTCTAACCTACACATATTTACTCTCATACTCAGCAGATTCATAATTATTCAGTATATAAATGTTCTATGCTATATCCTTATTGTGATGAATTGGAAATTTGAAATGAACTTTAATGTTCTAGAAACCTGTAGAACATATATCCTTGTCTTTTTCTTTCAAATTTATTTCAGAGACTTTCTAACCTATAAATGTTTCACTCCCATACTCAGCATACAACCCGCCGGAACTTTAGGTTTTGTTTCGTTGATAGACTACCGATAGTATTTTTGATTTTTACTACAAACACCATCTATTTTTTTATTTTCAGTTGATAAATATTTATTTATACATAAAAGAGTAAATAACATATTGAAGCAAAGCAAGGGAAATGTTTAAAAAAATCTTTTCTCTGTCTTTGGGTGTATCGTTCAGCATGGTGTTGAAATATATTTTAAAATAATAATTAATTAATAAAGAATAAATATCGATAAATATTTTACTGATTGTTCGGTGTATTTCGCAAAATTTTTTCTTTTAAAAAAGGTTGCAAATATTGACTTAAACCCTTTGTGATATTTTATTATTTTATTTTGCACAGTATAATTTTTCAAATAGTTAAAAGAAATTAAGGTGTTTTCTGTTGTTTCACGTATTAGTCCTCTTTTGAAGATTCTCAAGGAAAAAAAAGGAAAATGATCGTAAATGTTCAAATTAACTATCTTTTCCTTTGTGTAAAAAAAATCATGTTTACCTTAATAAAAACATTTTACTATAAAACATGCGTGTTCCTTCGAATACTTGTAAAATAGAAGCAATGCGATTTAAGTATATGAAAGTAAATAGATTTTCTATTAACACATTGTGCTTCTTTTCTGATAATAAAGCCTTTTTATTGTCAATAAATGATCAAAATAGAATTTTCTTCTTTTTCGTTTATTATAACTATTGCATTTTTAGCATTCTTTATTTTGCAGTACTTATTATATTATATCTTAAAATTAATATCAGACATTTGTTATATTGTATCGTTATTCATAATAATAGTGTGATATAAAGGATATAATTGTATCATTTAGGGATGCATAAATTGTATATATTTATAATGAAAATTTGTATAACAGAAAAAAAGAATACATCACAAATTTTAAGCACTTTGGTCATTTGTCCTACAGACTCTCACCAGGGATAGGAAATATATTCCTAGTGTTGGGTTTTCTGCTTTGAAGTGGAGTCCTTCCATGAATATATAATGATATGTCTTTAAATGTGTTAAATATTGTATGTCTTTAATTATGTGTGGTGTTTGTGCATATGTAAATAAAGCTGTGAGTTCTCCAATCTCTGTCTCAAGTATTTCAACCCAACCACACCCGGTTATCATCTGGCTGCCCAACCTACATACCACAATGTTAAATTTCTAAAAAAAA